>QVRM01006072.1:0-36546 GCA_003439945.1 Dermanyssus gallinae
CCCCTTCTTCTAACCTATCGAGGTTCAGAAGGGGGCGCCACACTACTCCTACCCGACGATAGAAGGCGATTACTTCGCAATTGCGCGTTCCTATAGAGAAACTACACATACCGCTGTGTGTTTCACCGCGTTCCTATAGAGAAACTAACACACCTGAAAAAATATACTCGTTGTAAGAACATGTAACGCCCGGGCAAAAGATGCTACACGGTCGTTTAGAACAATTCTCAAATATTAAGTTATTCTATTGCTTTTACGTCTAATACCTTAAAATACAACCCGCGACCAGTCCACAGCGCTTTGCCACATTCATACAAATGCTTATTTCATGACGATTATTTGGTACCAAATCCATGCAATGTGAGAGTGATTGCGGAGTAATTGGAGATGTGATGCATCAATGATCTACTTCATCAGATAAATCACTCTAGGTCATTTTTGCATGCACTCAATCTCGACATTTCGTCAAAAAGTCTTAATTACTACACAACCACGGCTTGCATTGACTAGATTTTGGTACCAAAAAATTGCATGGCCCAAAATGTGCATTTAATATGTTAGGTTTGAGCGCCGTAAATGGTTATAGGGTTTGATCACAGCTCTACATTCTTATTACGATTTGCAAAAAATTAGTGACACCCTTTATATATATATATTATATATATATATATTTGAGTTTTAAAAGATGGCGGCCACCAGCCGGACGCAGTTTCTGTGCGCTTTAGCACTGGTGTATTTTTAACGAAAATCTGACCTTAATATGTGCTACTTGCAGTCAAACGTGCAAAATGGTACAAACATTCATCTCACCGAATGAACACTACAACATGACATGGTAAGCGCAAACCCCTCCACACTCATTGTGCTTATCAATACCCATCGGTACACTACAAAACTGCAATCTTGCTGTTGGAAAAAGTGGCTGTTACCGTGGCAACTACAGCGCAAATGTAAAGACCAACTGTGGCTATCTTAACGATCTACATTCACTTAAAAGAAACCTGAGGAATTAACAAGAACCGTCAATAAATTGGCTCTTGGCAATATTGGTAGCACCATTACCACAACACCAGCTGTTTACCGGGCCAGTAACAACCAACCAGCACCGCAACGAACACAAACCTTGCAAACGTACAGAAGCAATACTCAACTAAATTCGCATGCAAGCATCAATACGGGAATCCCTCGACGTCTGCGATTCAAGATGTGCCAAAACAACATCGAAGCCGCAGCGATACGGACACGCCTAATGGAAGACGCAAAATGCATGGCTGACATATGGAAACGGAGGACACGTGACGAATCGTGAACAACGTGCAACAACTGGCACGAACAAATTGACGGACCTAGAAGTCCTAAACGTTCAAGACGTGCGTCACATACATGCGAGGACATCAAAACAATATGTAGCACGGATCGTGGTAACGATGTAGATGTTAAAGTGACGAAACTTTTAGGGATGAATCTGGCGTATTATAATAGTTTTTTATAAAAAATAACAGCCGACCAAGTTTAACGAACTACTGGACCCAGAGATGTGGTCGGAAGGGATACACTTTTGCTTTTCGTGGACAACTAAAGCCATTTAGAATATACGGCGCAGAGAAAACGACGTCCGCGGGAACTAAGCGCAGCAGACAAACTGACAAAGAAGACGACATCACAATGATACCTTCGAGAGATTGACAAGTGGGCAATAGAGCAGCCGCAACACAGCTAGTATACACCACAGAATTCAATACAGATGTATGTTGTGGAACGTTGAATCACTGGAATCATCATATAATAAGTCGGGGCAAAAACGACTTTTTCAACATAGATATTATGTTTTTAAACCGAAACATTTGTGACAAACGCAGCAAATATAAAACAGTTACACAACACAAAATAGATCATGGACTGGCACTAAAGTCTCAAGGGAGAGGCCGACCCAAATGGGGTGTGGCTATTGCTGTCAGAACGACAGAGTGCTCAAATCACTTACTCAAATGCAATTCAAGAGAAATTGTGCTGGAACTAGAAGAACGTTACCTAATATGCATCTATAGTCCACCATATAGGCAGCCCGCTGATGTAATACATGACATTGGACACGCAATATGCTATTGTATTAAGCATATTGTTATAGGGGGGCGATTTTTATTGCGATCTATCAAAGGATAATGCACGAAGCGCAGCTTTTATATCAGGAATACATAAGCTTGGATTGCAAATTGAAAACAACAAACACGAGACTAACGTAAGCCAGCTGGAATGCAAGAAGTGCGATCGATGTGGTACTAACCTCAGCACCACAGCCACAATTAATCATCAGCGAGATGCATTCAACGCCCTCAGCGCGTCGAAAACACTTTAGAATAACGTTCAATTTGCACCGAACCCACAAGCCCAATGCACTCTCAGTATACATCCTTAGCCACTCCCTGAAACCCCAGATATTACAGCAAGCACTACAACTTATTCAGCCAACAGACGATATCAATGTCACTGGAAAAGCTATCCGGTGGGCAATACAGATTTCAAGCGCACGGAAATCGCTACACAAACCCACTGCGCACAAACCATGGTTTGATGAACAATGCAAAGTCATAAAATACATATTTGCAGTCACACGGGTCTTAGTCCGGAGAGATTACAACGACTCGTGGAGATGAAACGGAATTTTTAAACAATTAAACAAGAGAGAAAACAAGCATTTGAGATTCAGCGTGTGACACGCGTACAACAGAGTGCTACAAAATCATGGATACTCCTCCCAAAACGACCCACTCTACTAAACCCATTAATCAACGACGATTTTCACTCCGAAACAAGACTTCTTAGAAGCCATGCTCCAATCGAAAACAATATTTGTTATAACAAGCTCTAAAATTTCTTATTAAGATTTGCAAAATTTTTAGTGACACCTGTATATATACATATATTTAAAATCTCTACTGAAGTACAAGGATAAAGAAATTCAACTATGACAAAATTTCAACGTCTCCTATATATAGAATCATAAATATTTAGTCCCTATTGAAGTAAAAGGATAACGAAATTCAACTATGACAAAATTTCAACGTCTCGACGAGTCGTATGTGGACGCAATGCTGGCTTTGGCCAAACGCTATATTTTTAAAGCCTATAAGGACACCGACATACGGTTTTATTTGGAGAAACCAGGCGGCGTGGCGGTCGGTGCCCTAGACGGGAACAACCAATTGATAGGCTTCGTCCTCGGTGCCATCTCGCCTGAAATAGGGTTGTAACCCGGTCGACTTAACGAACGCGGGATTCAACAATGAAAATATGTTCCTCGTCGCGATGCTGGCCGTTGATGAAACTTCCGGCGTGTCCGGAATTGCTAGGCGCTTGATGAAAATGATTGCCATATCCGCAAGTGTGTGAGTCGGTGGGTAAAGTCGATACGCTCTATCTACACGTTGAAGTGGACAATACGGCAGCCGTTGAACTATACACAAAGTTTGGGCTATGAAAAATTTAAGCTTTTTTAAAGGATTACTACGAGGACGGCGGGTGTCGCGATGCGTTTATGATGTATTATAGACGTAATGCAAAAGATGTGTACGTCACCGTGACGGTCCTGGACTAATATTATCGTAATAAATACACACGGGTAGACGACATTCGATATGAGCCTTCGATATGGTATTCAAATAGTTAAAAAAAAGTTGGCTAAGTGCCAGAGCGATCGTCTGTTACCGAAGTTGTTGGTGTCCAATCTGTAGTTGTATCTTATTTCTTAGTGGATTAGCTTACTGGGCTCTTGGCTTCCATGCTGTATGGCTGATGAAACGAAATGCCTCAAACGCCCAAACAGGTGGCAGACGTACGTTAGACATATTCAGACTAAGGTTTAATTAGCTATTGTGTAAAGAAACGTTCATACGTAGGGGGCCGGGTTGGGACATATATTATTCACCTGCATCGCAATCAACAGCCAGCAGAGATGATCGTGCTGTAGCATCTTCGTCATCTGGAACGAGCGTCGAGTGCGTCGATCGAGCAATTGGACAGTGAACTCACCATCAGCGACACAGCGGGTGCCATAAATATAAGTGCCCTCCCGTCTGTGGATTTAGCAGCGTGATGGCGACGATTGCCCACAGCCCACTCTCCAAGCCAGTACAAAAATACTCTACGCAGCCCTCCGGGTCTCCAGAATTACCGGAACTCCATGAACCCGCTACCCGTCGACACTTTCAATGTTCGCTCTGAGAAGGTGCCTCAACTCATTCTTTCGTTGTTGGCTAAGTGTGGGCCGTAGCAATATTTTGTTGCGTGTTTGATTAGGCAGTGAGTAGATGTGTTAAGCATTTGCATTTCGTGGAGAAGCTCAGGTTCAGTGCGAGGTTTGACAATTTGAGTTGCGACAATAACAAAGGAAATCGCTGGCTCTAAATTGGGGTGGCTTGCTCATTCAGGGTAGAGTAAGCAGTCATCCAATGCTCCTATTGGAACCCACAAGGTGGCCTTGGCATTGTGACTCATCACATCTACGTCTCTCCCGCTACCGTCCGTCCCAAAGCGCTCCAACAAAAAATCTTCCTTAAAGGTGTCCTGTCCGATATATTTGAGACTCTTCCCGCGCCTCGGCTCTCCAGGCATATATCATTTAGAAACTACGAGAGCCTGGACGCTAACTCTAGCCTCGCATATGATAGCCCCTTCGGCCACGCATAGTTGTTTGCAGCATGTCGAATACACCATAAAGGCTTTCCGCGTTATCCTCATTAAACCAAAATCAAGCTTTAACGTTGCCGACGATTTACCGTGGGCCCCTACAGCAGTAGCCTCATAAATGACTGTGACACCTAGCTGTTCTTACTAGCCCTCGCCCCAGTCGTGCCTTAGATGCCTCTCCAGAAGAACGGCCGCGCAGCCTTCAGCAACAACTCAGGCCAACCACCGGGCTAAACCTAAAAAGCTTGACATCGGTCAAGCTAGCGGCTACGCTCTTTGCTTAACCGAGTCGCTCGCCACCGACGCGACACTCTCTCTGCTCTACAGACGAAACATCCTTTCGTCTCTGAATGAACAAGCTCCCCCTACCCGGACATATAATCGGCATTCGCTTCTCCAGAGAAGATATATTAGCGGTACGGTTATTTCTAGCGTCCGTCGCTGGCCAGAACCTCTTGGGACCCTTGGCACATCAAGGACTTATGGCACTCGCTAGTGATGTGGCGATTCGCCTAGCCGAAGCACTCGTGTTAGTGGTGAATCCTATTGCATTATCGTTGCGGCACGGGTGTGCCGGTAGGGGGTCTGTTGGTAGCCTTCGGTGGGATTGTTAAAACCTAGTCTACCTCTACTGCCGCGCGTATCACTAACATTAATAGAGACCTACGTTGCCCGAGACACGACCACATCCTTCGGTTCCGAACACACGCCTGGCATTTGGCGCCAGGCGGTATTCCGTTGATTTGAAATTACACATATGATTGTACATCCGGCGTTTGGTGCCCGACGGTATTCCGTTCATTTGAATGTGTGCAATATGTCATTCCGCGTATTAAGACCATGATGATGGCTCATTCTAGTTTGTAATATATAGATGCCTTACTATTATTGACATGTACATACATACGTGTGCCACTCTGGGAACCCATCTGAAAATGCAAATAATTGTTAGGTTTTCTCTCATCAAGTTTTGCAAATCGGGAATTTTTATTAAATGTCGTCGGTTTCTCGTCTGTTCGCCACCATCTTGTGTGCGAGCACGATATGTGCGCGGCTTTATTTTAGCGATACAGCGGCCAAGAATCCACTCGTGGCTAAAGTCAGTCGGCTGTTGACCGGCACTCCAATAGCGCTCTATGTGCAAATTCTCGTTGTTTAGCCGCGTCTTTATTACTATTCGTTTCGCTATTTTGACAGCGCTTTCGGGCTTACCATTGGCCTGGTAGTGATCGGGCAAACTCGTCACGTGTTTTGTTTGACATTTTTCAAAAATGGTTGGATGTCTCGAGCCATGTATTTAGGATCAGTGTCGGTGTGTATCTCACACGGTCGTCCGTGGCGACTGAAGTGTTCACTTGGTTTCTTCTGATGATCTAAGGGGAAGTGGTGTTAGAGTTTAGCTCGTCCAGTTCGAACTATCCACTGTAATCAGATAATATATATATATTTTTTTTTCTGTTTTTTTCTCGCGTTTGATTCGCTGAGAGCGGACGTACGTGCGATTCGCTCTTCTAAATTGGTGGCATTTAACAAGTTCAAGCGCCTTATCTACAGTGATCTCTACCACAGATATTGCCTGTGTAGCCGAGTTTTCAGTGCTGTGCATCCTGAAGTGTTTTGTTGGCCCTAAGCATGCCCAAGAGTTGTAATCTCTTCTAGTGCGCAGGGCTATGCGTGTCCGTTCTATTGACAAACGTACAGATCATCTTTGTTTACATGTGGCTACAACCGGCGGCGCAGGCTAGATGCTAAGCCGTGCTGTGGTGGCAACAGACAGCGTAGCCTAGGCGGTCGCGCCAGGAATCCTCAGCCAAACGACCCCGGTTCGAATCCCGCAGTGTACTTTTTTTGTTTTTTTTTTACGCTAGTGGAAGCGAACCACGTACTTGTAATATAAGTCAGCTACCCATTTGGTCGATCACTGCGAGAGAACGTTCAGCGGAAAGCCGCTAAGATACCGCCCGGCAGTTCGGGAGGGCCTTCGCCTCCACCAACCCTGGACATAGCTCGCCTACGGCAGTGCGCATCTTCCGCGTCGGCGTCTAACGAGCATCCACCAACGGGAACGACTGAGAACATTGGATCTGCCCCGACGAAGGACACAGATGTACCATGTGAAACAACCTCAGCATACCAACCAAGCTTTGGCGCCAAGCGATGGAAGCCAGCTTCGCCACCAGAAAGCGAAGCCGACTCAGGAGAATACACAAAATGATGGATTTGTGACCGTCACATCCCGAAGGGAGAAAAAGACCGTCTCAAGAGAACAACGAGACTTAGATAAACTTAAGGAAGATTTATCGACAGGTTCTATGGGTGCGTTCAAAGTAATCATTCGACAAAAGGAGACGTCGGAGTGCACTGAAACAGAATTCCCCGAGGGCTTGTTGCTAACTATATACAAGACATCTTCGTCTTGTCATCCAAGTCCAAGATATCCGAGGACCGAAAGTCGATTATAGTGTGGCTCCCTGACGTAGAGTCGACTCAGAAGCTGTTGCCAATTTCTTTGCAACCATTCAGAGAGTTCCAACCTGCCTAACAGAGGACGAAATTTTAAAGGAACTAGCACCGCTTGGGGTCAGTCAGGTGAAACGACTTACGCGGTTGCACGGCGGTGCTAGGGTCCCTATGGGTAAAGTAATCCTTTCGTCTTCTGAGGACCCTGACCCGCAGCTGCTGCTGCCTGCACCAAAACCACTCCCCGCCAAGAAGCTAAAGAAGCGTACAGGGAGACCTTACGCCAACAGGGAGACGTTTGCCCCACGGCGACGACTAAACTGCGCCACAGCCCGCCGAGCACCCAAATCCGCGCGGCCTATCCGTGTCATGGCCGACGCTGCGACTCATTTGTCGCAAGTCATATCAGGAGGCGGATCAGACCTGTTGGGCCAGCTAAGGGCTTTAGTGCAGGCTTTAGAACCCCTCCTGCAGCTTTTTCCAATGTTGGAGAGCCTTAAACGTATAATGCAATAATGATGCAGCACGACCCCAACAACATATCCAGCGGCGGATCAACTGGGTCGACGACACACTCACAGCAAACAGCTTGCCTCCTATGCAACGGACAGTACACAAGAAGAGAGCTTACGAGGCATATAGCAGCCAAGCATCCATCAGCCTCACTTAGCTCATTCGCAACTTCCTCCACGCCGATCGACAACAACACACAACAGACCGCCCGCATCATCGAAGATATCTAGGGTGTAGCAAAGAGGTCAAGACTGTTAAGAATTGTTCCGAAATCCGTAAGGATACCGGTAGCGGAGGCATTGACGAATGTTCTTTCGGGAGTCATAGCCGATAATAACCAACAAGCGTTGTATGCGCTTTTCTCGTTCGTGCCAGTGGTTCTCCGGCTTCCTCTCTCCCGCAACGATGCGCAATCACTCTCCGTCATAATTTGCGGGAATTTTCCAATGGATTGCGGCTAGTCGAGGTCGTAGCCCCGGTCACCAAGAAAAACCGCACTTTTAAGCATGACACGTCCGCCAGACTATTCGTAAGCTAACTGAGGGTGACGTTTCAGGGGCAGCTAGGTCCAGGCCGCCAGACCTGGACTGGCCAGACCTCCCCGGGATTCCGCTTCCATGTACCACTTCGGGAGAAGAAGTTATTGCCGTAGTCAAGAGTTTTGCCCGAAGTTCCGCCGGGGGTCTTGACTTCATCCGACTACGACTGCTAATAGACCTACTCTCTCCGACATTGGGGGACACAGCCGGTCGGTTGGCAGCCGCATTGGCCAAAATCGTAGATTTGCTTTTGTCGGGCGTCCCTCCACCTCAACTGCGACCTATAATCTTTGGGGCCAGGCTTTTTGCCTTACAGAAGAAAGACGGGTCAGTGAGGCCAATTGCGTACTCCTCCAGCCTGCGCAGGCTAGCCGCAAAGATTGCTTGTAATAGAACCAGAGATAGGATCCGCGAGGCGATTGGTCCCCACCAGCTTGGCTTTGCGGCACAAGCCGGGGCCGAGGCCGCCGTGCATGCCGCCCGAGCCTTTATCGATTCACGCTCACTACCTGGGGTTCTCGTAAAGCTGGATTTTAGGAATGCCTTCAACTCTGTAAGACGGGAGCACTTGTTAAAGGCGGTCGGGGCGCACTGCCCCCAGTTGGCACACCATGTCCATCAAGCGTACCGTTACTCTTCTCACCTGGTTCTCCCGGATGATCTCATATCTTCGGTCACGGGACTGCAACAGGGCGATCCTCTGGCTCCTCCATTGTTTTGCCTGAGCATCAAAGAGCTAGTTGACTCCCTTAACAGCTCACTAAACATTTGGTACCTTGATGATGGCGTACTGGGGGGAGACGCATCCATGGTTCCCGAAGATATTCGGCGCGTGCTTGAATTTCGCCAAATTTCGGGCTTGGAGCTGAATCCCGAGAAGTGCGAGACCTACGTTACGGGTGATAGTGCGCAGGCGCCTGACCTCCGTCCCCTCCAAGCTTTATTGCCGGGTTGTAAGATTACCCACGACTACGACCTGGAGCTTCTGGGAGTCCCCATCCGACTGCAAGGACTCCCACGCGTTCTCAAAAAATGGCAAAGCGGGTTAAAGGACGTCGCTAACAACCTCACCCCGCTCGGCGCTCATCGCGCTCTCTTTTTACTTTGCTCGTCGTTCTCAACCACTAGGGTCAACCACCTTCTTCGAGGAGCTAATCTTACAGGGCGATTGGACGACTTTCGTCCATTGAACGAGTTAACGCTGAACACCCTCGAGTCCCTCCTTAATCTTTCGCTGGCACCCCCGGCTCGAAAGCAGGCGCAACTACCGATTTCCAAGGGAGGCCTGGGGATCCCGGATCCACTTATCTCGGCTGGCTCAGCGATAGTCTCCTCTCTTCTTCGATCTGAGAACAAGGTCATTGCACTTCTAGACGAAGCCGGCGCTGTTAAGTGCAAGGACCTCACAAGACGCCTACACGCCATTGACGACGCCGCAAAGGCTCGTCTTCGGGCGGTCGCCGCTAAGGGATCCGGAGCCTGGCTGTATGCGCTTCCAAGCGCCCCACTGGGCACCCTTTTAGACGACGAAACTACCCGCAGGACTTCGGCTCGGCTGTGATCTTGTAACTCCTCACCAATGCAAGTGTGGTCAACCTGTTGACAAGTTAGCCCACCATGGGTTGTCGTGCGTCATGAGTGCAGGACGGCGTGCCCGACATCCCAGTATTAACGACACTTTTAGCCGAGCGCTCCGATCTAGTGGATATCCCTGCATTCTAGAGCCCCAGGGTCTTTCCGCCGACGACGGCAAACGCCCGGACGGGATGACTCTAAGCCCCTTCAGCCGGGGCAGGATGCTTGTCTGGGACGCCACAGTTACCGACTCATTAGCACCTTCAATGGTCGGTGGCGGGGCGGCCTCGGCAGGTTACGCTGGTGATCTAGCCGAGACAAGAAAGCTCGCAAAATACGCTTCAATAGGGTACCCACATGAATTTCAACCGCTAGCGTTTGAGACCTTGGGCGGCCCAGGCAACCTCACCCGCAAACTCCTCCACAGGGTCGGCGAGCAGCTAAACCTTGCAACTGGAGACCAGAGATCTGCGGCTTTCTTGAGACAGCGCCTCGACCTCGACGTCAAACGCGGGAACGCGGCGTCCGTCCGCGGCACGCTGCTGAAATGGTCCCAACCCACTCTATACGAGATAGAGTAATATTCCCAGTGCACACGTTCTCAGGAGACAATTGTCGCTCCATCTGTATTCTTAATAAATGCTAATAATATGTATATCCTCTAAGATTACTCGGCCCGTTAGATCGGGTAGCATTGTGCTGATAGAGGATCAGATAGTAGCGGACACGGGCAATAATTATTACCTTATTTAGGCATACTTGAATCATGGTCATTGTATAAAAAACATTTTTGTTATCAATAAAAAAACATATATATATATAGTTTCAATTGTATTTTAGCTTGTACAGCAAAACAAAAGCTTCACTGAACGGGTGGTTGTTTGATAAGCGAAATACTACAACCTCTTCATAAACATGATGTTCTTCTCTGCTAGAATAAGCAGTTCTTGAGTGATAGGAATAAATGGCGGTTAAAAAGTGCAACGCCCGGAACATGTGGTGGATACATAATTCTAGTTGGGGCCTTTATTTTTTTAGGTAAGACCATATGCGTCAATTAACGGGAGGAGAACTTTTTCTGTTGATGAGCTGCAAAAAGTGGTGTCTGGGTCACGCTTTCCTGACTTTGTTGTTGGCAGTAAAATACCCATTGATTTTCTGTCTGATGGAGTCTAGAATTTAGAAGTAAATGCTACTTCTGAAATCTGCCCGACACACAGCACAGCATATTCCTAGCTAAATGAATAAGAGAACTCCGCTGATACCTTAATATAGTACAGCTCTTCTAAATGGCCCTGACTCTGTTAATATTGATTGAATGTACTGCGGATAATCCAGTAAGTTAATATTGTTCATGCAAAAGGAACACGTCTTCTTTACTTGGAAATGGCTCCCAGCTCCAAGTAGAAGATTGCGCCGTCAACCGTGGCCCAGTCAAGTTAATGTTGTTCGGCAACTGTGATAGCATATCTACCTCCTTAGGCGAATATTGTCCACCTCTGGCATCAATAGTCTTTTTGGTCTTGATTTATCGTTGAAGGCCTTTTGAAAAATATATATTTTTTTCTATTTTCTTTTTCTTTTTTTATTTCAATTTCTCAACAAATATCGGAGGTGACACCAGTAAAAAACAAATTCCTAAAAAACTACACAAAATGTCTAGTGGTGAAGAAATCTTCGGCGGGCACACTCGCTCACAGAGTCTCCTTCAGAAATAGTAGCCTCATAAAATGACTGTGACACCTAGCTGTTCTTACTAGCCCTCGCCCCAGTCGTGCCTTAGATGCCTCTCCAGAAGAACGGCCGCGCAGCCTTCAGCAACAACTCAGGCCAACCACCGGGCTAAACCTAAAAAGCTTGACATCGGTCAAGCTAGCGGCTACGCTCTTTGCTTAACCGAGTCGCTCGCCACCGACGCGACACTCTCTCTGCTCTACAGACGAAACATCCTTTCGTCTCTGAATGAACAAGCTCCCCCTACCCGGACATATAATCGGCATTCGCTTCTCCAGAGAAGATATATTAGCGGTACGGTTATTTCTAGCGTCCGTCGCTGGCCAGAACCTCTTGGGACCCTTGGCACATCAAGGACTTATGGCACTCGCTAGTGATGTGGCGATTCGCCTAGCCGAAGCACTCGTGTTAGTGGTTGAATCCTATTGCATTATCGTTGCGGCACGGGTGTGCCGGTAGGGGGTCTGTTGGTAGCCTTCGGTGGGATTGTTAAACCTAGTCTACCTCTACTGCCGCGCGTATCACTAACATTAATAGAGACCTACGTTGCCCGAGACACGACCACATCCTTCGGTTCCGAACACACGCCTGGCATTTGGCGCCAGGCGGTATTCCGTTGATTTGAAATTACACATATGATTGTACATCCGGCGTTTGGTGCCCGACGGTATTCCGTTCATTTGAATGTGTGCAATATGTCATTCCGCGTATTAAGACCATGATGATGGCTCATTCTAGTTTGTAATATATAGATGCCTTACTATTATTGACATGTACATACATACGTGTGCCACTCTGGGAACCCATCTGAAAATGCAAATAATTGTTAGGTTTTCTCTCATCAAGTTTTTCAAATCGGGAATTTTTATTAAATGTCGTCGGTTTCTCGTCTGTTCGCCACCATCTTGTGTGCGAGCACGATATGTGCGCGGCTTTATTTTAGCGATACAGCGGCCAAGAATCCACTCGTGGCTAAAGTCAGTCGGCTGTTGACCGGCACTCCAATAGCGCTCTATGTGCAAATTCTCGTTGTTTAGCCGCGTCTTTATTACTATTCGTTTCGCTATTTTGACAGCGCTTTCGGGCTTACCATTGGCCTGGTAGTGATCGGGCAAACTCGTCACGTGTTTTGTTTGACATTTTTCAAAAAATGGTTGGATGTCTCGAGCCATGTATTTAGGATCAGTGTCGGTGTGTATCTCACACGGTCGTCCGTGGCGACTGAAGTGTTCACTTGGTTTCTTCTGATGATCTAAGGGGAAGTGGTGTTAGAGTTTAGCTCGTCCAGTTCGAACTATCCACTGTAATCAGATAATATATATATATATATATTTTTCTGTTTTTTTCTCGCGTTTGATTCGCTGAGAGCGGACGTACGTGCGATTCGCTCTTCTAAATTGGTGGCATTTAACAAGTTCAAGCGCCTTATCTACAGTGATCTCTACCACAGATATTGCCTGTGTAGCCGAGTTTTCAGTGCTGTGCATCCTGAAGTGTTTTGTTGGCCCTAAGCATGCCCAAGAGTTGTAATCTCTTCTAGTGCGCAGGGCTATGCGTGTCCGTTCTATTGACAAACGTACAGATCATCTTTGTTTACATGTGGCTACAACCGGCGGCGCAGGCTAGATGCTAAGCCGTGCTGTGGTGGCAACAGACAGCGTAGCCTAGGCGGTCGCGCCAGGAATCCTCAGCCAAACGACCCCGGTTCGAATCCCGCAGTGTACTTTTTTTTGTTTTTTTTTACGCTAGTGGAAGCGAACCACGTACTTGTAATATAAGTCAGCTACCCATTTGGTCGATCACTGCGAGAGAACGTTCAGCGGAAAGCCGCTAAGATACCGCCCGGCAGTTCGGGAGGGCCTTCGCCTCCACCAACCCTGGACATAGCTCGCCTACGGCAGTGCGCATCTTCCGCGTCGGCGTCTAACGAGCATCCACCAACGGGAACGACTGAGAACATTGGATCTGCCCCGACGAAGGACACAGATGTACCATGTGAAACAACCTCAGCATACCAACCAAGCTTTGGCGCCAAGCGAAGGAAGCCAGCTTCGCCACCAGAAAGCGAAGCCGACTCAGGAGAATACACAAAATGATGGATTTGTGACCGTCACATCCCGAAGGGAGAAAAAGACCGTCTCAAGAGAACAACGAGACTTAGATAAACTTAAGGAAGATTTATCGACAGGTTCTATGGGTGCGTTCAAAGTAATCATTCGACAAAAGGAGACGTCGGAGTGCACTGAAACAGAATTCCCCGAGGGCTTGTTGCTAACTATATACAAGCACATCTTCGTCTTGTCATCCAAGTCCAAGATATCCGAGGACCGAAAGTCGATTATAGTGTGGCTCCCTGACGTAGAGTCGACTCAGAAGCTGTTGCCAATTTCTTTGCAACCATTCAGAGAGTTCCAACCTGCCTAACAGAGGACGAAATTTTAAAGGAACTAGCACCGCTTGGGGTCAGTCAGGTGAAACGACTCTCCCACGGTTTCGATGTAATGCCAAAGTAATACCGAGCCTGGGGGGGTGGGGAGGAATCCGGGTTTAGTGGGTTTGCGAGTCTCACACTAGTCACGCAGGCTGCTAGTGGCGCATGTGCATCATGCATTACCGAAACCTCCCAGAACAAAAAAAAAAAAAAAAAAAAAAAAAGGTGAAACGACTTACGCGGTTGCACGGCGGTGCTAGGGTCCCTATGGGTAAAGTAATCCTTTCGTCTTCTGAGGACCCTGACCCGCAGCTGCTGCTGCCTGCACCAAAACCACTCCCCGCCAAGAAGCTAAAGAAGCGTACAGGGAGACCTTACGCCAACAGGGAGACGTTTGCCCCACGGCGACGACTAAACTGCGCCACAGCCCGCCGAGCACCCAAATCCGCGCGGCCTATCCGTGTCATGGCCGACGCTGCGACTCATTTGTCGCAAGTCATGTCAGGAGGCGGATCAGACCTGTTGGGCCAGCTAAGGGCTTTAGTGCAGGCTTTAGAACCCCTCCTGCAGCTTTTTCCAATGTTGGAGAGCCTTAAACGTATAATGCAATAATGATGCAGCACGACCCCAACAACATATCCAGCGGCGGATCAACTGGGTCGACGACACACTCACAGCAAACAGCTTGCCTCCTATGCAACGGACAGTACACAAGAAGAGAGCTTACGAGGCATATAGCAGCCAAGCATCCATCAGCCTCACTTAGCTCATTCGCAACTTCCTCCACGCCGATCGACAACAACACACAACAGACCGCCCGCATCATCGAAGATATCCAGGGTGTAGCAAAGAGGTCAAGACTGTTAAGAATTGTTCCGAAATCCGTAAGGATACCGGTAGCGGAGGCATTGACGAATGTTCTTTCGGGAGTCATAGCCGATAATAACCAACAAGCGTTGTATGCGCTTTTCTCGTTCGTGCCAGTGGTTCTCCGGCTTCCTCTCTCCCGCAACGATGCGCAATCACTCTCCGTCATAATTTGCGGGAATTTTCCAATGGATTGCGGCTAGTCGAGGTCGTAGCCCCGGTCACCAAGAAAAACCGCACTTTTAAGCATGACACGTCCGCCAGACTATTCGTAAGCTAACTGAGGGTGACGTTTCAGGGGCAGCTAGGTCCAGGCCGCCAGACCTGGACTGGCCAGACCTCCCCGGGATTCCGCTTCCATGTACCACTTCGGGAGAAGAAGTTATTGCCGTAGTCAAGAGTTTTGCCCGAAGTTCCGCCGGGGGTCTTGACTTCATCCGACTACGACTGCTAATAGACCTACTCTCTCCGACATTGGGGGACACAGCCGGTCGGTTGGCAGCCGCATTGGCCAAAATCGTAGATTTGCTTTTGTCGGGCGTCCCTCCACCTCAACTGCGACCTATAATCTTTGGGGCCAGGCTTTTTGCCTTACAGAAGAAAGACGGGTCAGTGAGGCCAATTGCGTACTCCTCCAGCCTGCGCAGGCTAGCCGCAAAGATTGCTTGTAATAGAACCAGAGATAGGATCCGCGAGGCGATTGGTCCCCACCAGCTTGGCTTTGCGGCAAGCCGGGGCCGAGGCCGCCGTGCATGCCGCCCGAGCCTTTATCGATTCACGCTCACTACCTGGGGTTCTCGTAAAGCTGGATTTTAGGAATGCCTTCAACTCTGTAAGACGGGAGCACTTGTTAAAGACGGTCGGGGCGCACTGCCCCCAGTTGGCACACCATGTCCATCAAGCGTACCGTTACTCTTCTCACCTGGTTCTCCCGGATGATCTCATATCTTCGGTCACGGGACTGCAACAGGGCGATCCTCTGGCTCCTCCATTGTTTTGCCTGAGCATCAAAGAGCTAGTTGACTCCCTTAACAGCTCACTAAACATTTGGTACCTTGATGATGGCGTACTGGGGGGAGACGCATCCATGGTTCCCGAAGATATTCGGCGCGTGCTTGAATTTCGCCAAATTTCGGGCTTGGAGCTGAATCCCGAGAAGTGCGAGACCTACGTTACGGGTGATAGTGCGCAGGCGCCTGACCTCCGTCCCCTCCAAGCTTTATTGCCGGGTTGTAAGATTACCCACGACTACGACCTGGAGCTTCTGGGAGTCCCCATCCGACTGCAAGGACTCCCACGCGTTCTCAAAAAATGGCAAAGCGGGTTAAAGGACGTCGCTAACAACCTCACCCCGCTCGGCGCTCATCGCGCTCTCTTTTTACTTTGCTCGTCGTTCTCAACCACTAGGGTCAACCACCTTCTTCGAGGAGCTAATCTTACAGGGCGATTGGACGACTTTCGTCCATTGAACGAGTTAACGCTGAACACCCTCGAGTCCCTCCTTAATCTTTCGCTGGCACCCCCGGCTCGAAAGCAGGCGCAACTACCGATTTCCAAGGGAGGCCTGGGGATCCCGGATCCACTTATCTCGGCTGGCTCAGCGATAGTCTCCTCTCTTCTTCGATCTGAGAACAAGGTCATTGCACTTCTAGACGAAGCCGGCGCTGTTCAGTGCAAGGACCTCACAAGACGCCTACACGCCATTGACGACGCCGCAAAGGCTCGTCTTCGGGCGGTCGCCGCTAAGGGATCCGGAGCCTGGCTGTATGCGCTTCCAAGCGCCCCACTGGGCACCCTTTTAGACGACGAAACTACCCGCAGGACTTCGGCTCGGCTGTGATCTTGTAACTCCTCACCAATGCAAGTGTGGTCAACCTGTTGACAAGTTAGCCCACCATGGGTTGTCGTGCGTCATGAGTGCAGGACGGCGTGCCCGACATCCCAGTATTAACGACACTTTTAGCCGAGCGCTCCGATCTAGTGGATATCCCTGCATTCTAGAGCCCCAGGGTCTTTCCGCCGACGACGGCAAACGCCCGGACGGGATGACTCTAAGCCCCTTCAGCCGGGGCAGGATGCTTGTCTGGGACGCCACAGTTACCGACTCATTAGCACCTTCAATGGTCGGTGGCGGGGCGGCCTCGGCAGGTTACGCTGGTGATCTAGCCGAGACAAGAAAGCTCGCAAAATACGCTTCAATAGGGTACCCACATGAATTTCAACCGCTAGCGTTTGAGACCTTGGGCGGCCCAGGCAACCTCACCCGCAAACTCCTCCACAGGGTCGGCGAGCAGCTAAACCTTGCAACTGGAGACCAGAGATCTGCGGCTTTCTTGAGACAGCGCCTCGACCTCGACGTCAAACGCGGGAACGCGGCGTCCGTCCGCGGCACGCTGCTGAAATGGTCCCAACCCACTCTATACGAGATAGAGTAATATTCCCAGTGCACACGTTCTCAGGAGACAATTGTCGCTCCATCTGTATTCCTAATAAATGCTAATAATATGTATATCCTCTAAGATTACTCGGCCCGTTAGATCGGGTAGCATTGTGCTGATAGAGGATCAGATAGTAGCGGACACGGGCAATAATTATTACCTTATTTAGGCATACTTGAATCATGGTCATTGTATAAAAAACATTTTTGTTATCAATAAAAAAACATATATATATAGTTTCAATTGTATTTTAGCTTGTACAGCAAAACAAAAGCTTCACTGAACGGGTGGTTGTTTGATAAGCGAAATACTACAACCTCTTCATAAACATGATGTTCTTCTCTGCTAGAATAAGCAGTTCTTGAGTGATAGGAATAAATGGCGGTTAAAAAGTGCAACGCCCGGAACATGTGGTGGATACATAATTCTAGTTGGGGCCGTTATTTTTTTAGGTAAGACCATATGCGTCAATTAACGGGAGGAGAACTTTTTCTGTTGATGAGCTGCAAAAAGTGGTGTCTGGGTCACGCTTTCCTGACTTTGTTGTTGGCAGTAAAATACCCATTGATTTTCTGTCTGATGGAGTCTAGAATTTAGAAGTAAATGCTACTTCTGAAATCTGCCCGACACACAGCACAGCATATTCCTAGCTAAATGAATAAGAGAACTCCGCTGATACCTTAATATAGTACAGCTCTTCTAAATGGCCCTGACTCTGTTAATATTGATTGAATGTACTGCGCATAATCCAGTAAGTTAATATTGTTCATGCAAAAGGAACACGTCTTCTTTACTTGGAAATGGCTCCCAGCTCCAAGTAGAAGATTGCGCCGTCAACCGTGGCCCAGTCAAGTTAATGTCGTTCGGCAACTGTGATAGCATATCTACCTCCTTAGGCGAATATTGTCCACCTCTGGCATCAATAGTCTTTTTGGTCTTGATTTATCGTTGAAGGCCTTTTGAAAAATATATATTTTTTTCTATTTTCTTTTTCTTTTTTTATTTCAATTTCTCAACAAATATCGGAGGTGACACCAGTAAAAAACAAATTCCTAAAAAACTACACAAAATGTCTAGTGGTGAAGAAATCTTCGGCGGGCACACTCGCTCACAGAGTCTCCTTCAGAAATAGCCACAGATCCTTTAATGTGCCTTAGCAGCTTTGGCACGCTTTCCAAATTCGTCAAACATTTTGATAACATCGTATATATGTATACTTGCCAATACGCCGATAAAAGACTAATGACTGGAGTCGCTGATCTCTTTGCGCATCTCGCTAAATCCTCTGACTGGACCGAATCTAAAGATCATCAGTCGAACCGTAGCAGAAGTACCGTTGTGGTTGCCATGATTGATGAAGCACAGTGTCACAGTGTTCAGTCGGAGACCGACTTTCGCGCATCGCTGTCTCTGAGATTTGCTAACATTTTGAACGTGACTAGGGAACGGTTTGGTCTCGGGTGATGCATAACGGGCATGCAGCAACCCGATGTATAGCCAGCCTTACTTCTTAAGAGTGTTGCGTAGCAAAACATTAACCGCGTCGCAATTATTTTTTATTTCTATAGCAAAACCCAACTTGAGCCAAGCACAAGGTGGTTTTTCTCCGTATAGGAGAAACATAGGAGACGGGGCTGGGTGGAGACTATCGTGCCTGATGTCGTATTTAGGCGATTTTTTGGAGAAGTCGCCTACATTAATACGAGCCTCTTTGCAATGCAATATCTCAAGTTAGACACACCGTACGAGGTACAAACTCCGATTGGATACAGGATTGACAGGAATATATATGTCTATAGATTGCCGTTACGTCGACTCGTGCTCAGTAGACGCGCCACAAATATCTGCAAATGTCTTAGCATCTGGAGCAAGATAAGTTTGGACTAATAAAATCGACTGAAGTTCGATTTTATGTAGATGTGTACGCCTATAAAGGTAAAGTTGGTGCATCGTCAACTTATGGCTGGATAAATAGAACGGTGACATGAGACGCAGCTCACAAATGTACACATGAGATGTAGCTCCTTGCGGACGCCTAAAATCGATGAGTGTATGTATCACTTGAAACGCTATTTTTTATTATTGTTATTATTATTATTGTTGTTGTTGTTGTTGGCGTGGTCATTCCATTCCATGATAGAATTGTAATCCGCGGCCGCAATACATGGTGGCTGACCCTGGCGCGACGGGATGACATGATGAAAGCGTCTAGAAACATAATCTAGAAGCATAAAAGAACTATACGTATAAACACGTATCACACGCACTCTTTTTGTTTAAACAGTGACTGCTTGAGCTGGAAAGAATATAAACAGAGGAGAGTAACGTCATCGAGATTTCAGAAAGCGTATACCATAGGGTATGTATAGTGAAGCATATAAGAAACGCGCGCTTGTGACGAGAGCACCGTGACAACAACGCATGCGCTCGTAGACCTCACCTATGTATGGTGCATGATACTCTTGGAGATTGAAAAACGTACTCACCTGCAAGTCGACAAAACCGACAGAATTCCGTTAATAAACCCTGTTATGGTCATATCTGTTGCTACTATTGGTGTTACTGTTTTTCTTGTTGTTAACGTCCTTGTTATGTCGGTGTACATGCTGTTGATAGTGAAACTACTTCACTATCAGTCCCGTCAGTCGAAACGAGCGTGCAGTTTAAAGCGAACTGCCCCGACTCCATTTGCAATGGCAAGCAGGCGAGAATGAACGGTATTTAGTAAGTTGGTGAACAGACATTATTAGGTTGTTCTATTTCCTTCAATTCGTAGTAGAGTTGTAGAGTTGTAGTGTAGTAGTAGTAGTAGTAGTGTCTGCGCATCGAGTAGTAGTAGTAGTAGTGGGTAATCTTCTATGATTGAGTCCAATGATCCAAGAGGTGGGCTTTTGCCGTCAGAGGCGAAATAGTTGGCCGCCGAAGCCGCCTTGGAATTGGAGCTGTAGAGGAAGACACCACCAGTAGAGGAAACAGCAGAGGCAAAACGAAGTGCTTCTAGTCCCGTTGTAGATAAGCCAGAAAAAAAAAGCTACGCCGATCGATCGAATCAGGGTCGGTCGGCCGGCCGACTTGGCTGGGGAGACGGCGATAGACGGAAGGTTGCCGGAGGCAAACTGCGTAGGTCAGGGCGTGCGATTCGCGCGATTGCATTGATGTTGGCGCGTCGACTCATAGAGCACACTTGGAAGGACACCGACAGCGCACGCCCTCTCTGCAACAATAGTTAGTGTGTATATTTTTCTAACTATTATTAGTATTACAGATATTATCAGTTGTTTCCTTATGATGACGCTGTTGTTTTTGGTATTCGGCAAGCCCGATGCTAGCACGCGTGGAGTTGAACACGCAACGTTGCTGAGTCATCGTCAGTTTGTCAGCCCGTCAATGAAGTGCATTGATTCAATGCACGAATCTGTTCGCGCAAACTTGCGCGGCCGAACGGAACGAATTGATGTACTACGAACTAAGCGTGGTTCGACAAGGATTTTCACTGTTATTTGATTTGCCCCCGCTTTCCCGTTTTAACTCTCTTGCTCTCTCTCTCTATCTGGCTATTTTTCTCGGCGTTCTTCTCTTCTCTCGTCGACTGCGCTGCGTTTTGGATCGCGCACAGCTAAAACCACCGAACAATTCAAGCCGAGCATGGCAAAAAGCACCTATAACATTATAAATGACGACCAGAATCTGCACAGGTAAACAGAAGCTTTGCTTGCATGTACCGTGGTGTTTTGTCGTCTGTTCAACTTGTTGCCCAATTGCCTCTCTCTCATTCGATCTGTTGTTGTTTTGTTTTGTTATTGCCATGTTATTTTGCCCGTTTTTGTAGTTATTACCGTTTATTGTTGCTGCGGTTGCAGTTGTAGCTGTTTTATTGTTGTCACCGACATTATTGTTACTCTTACTAAAACATTAATACAATGATTTATTTTACAGTTAGAATGACAAGAAAGATTAACGTAATTGCGTTTGCAACTATGAATATGATTGCGATTATTGCATTAGAAGTATATTTATGCGGCTAGCTTAAAACTTCTGAGGATCTTCGTCTTTCAGAGTGACCAAGGATTGCCTGCATAAAGCAGGTGGCAGAAAAATCGTATGGGATGACGTGCTGACCTTATGGCCACCGCCATTCATCAATGTTTAGACTGCATCTTTTCACATATGAATATCTTCACATATATTGCTTTAATGTATTTATTTTTCTTTTTACTTAGATATACGAGACCTATTCCGTATGCTTGGACTGCGCAAAGCCTACGCGTTGGAACTTCATGAATTTGGTTTTAAAATCAAGATTCCTTAATCACGTATTGGCCGCTTTGAGATCCCGCCACTTAGCGAAACTCTAGGTTCAACACACACTTTTAAACAAATCTTTGTAAAAAATATAGTTAAATTCTTCACCACTAGCCAACAATATTGATTGCTAATATTCGCCTAAGACTACTCGTCCGTTCGAGTACAGGCGCATTGCACAATTTGTATTCGACATTATTTTCTCTATATAATCTTTGCTTGTTGCAGCCTGCTTCTGAGGGAAGAACAACAACGGAAGGGGTGACAGCAGCAATGATGAAAAACTACTCTGGGCTCTACAGACACTAGATATGAAATAACAGCGGCAAAGATCCGAAAAATAAGGCCAAGCGACATAATAAAGACAACAACAACAACAACAACAGAAACAACAACAACGGTAACGGCAGCAAAAATAAGAGGAAGACACAAATGAAAGAGGGCGACAACAACGACAACAACAACAACCATATTGCATGGCTGGATAACAAATGCGATTTCTCCAACAAGCCCAAAATTATCACGCACCGTCGTACCGTCTAGAGCTATGGGCGAGTTAGCAAGCGTCACCCTTGCATAAGCACGCAGTGGCAGGTCATTGGGACACGAATGGGCACACCACTTTGAATTGAGTTGAGATCCGCCACCCATCTTCTCTGGCCAGCCGGAGCCGTGACAACAACAGCAGCAGCAGCCGCAGACCTCACCTCAGCGACTGACCGACGCATTGGCATTCGACGGCCACATTGGTGAAGACGTAAAAGACCGCGGCAGACCCCGCAGCCAAACGTCAATACGGGTGAAAAACTTACGGCCCGGCCTTACCCGGCAAAGGGGGTGCGCGGAGGTGGGAATAGCATGAGGGAGTGAGAGGTTGAGGTGGGCTGAATAAAAACAACATGTCTGTCTGTCTGTGCGTCGTTCTGTCTGGTTGCCGGGGCTTGTGGTGGCTTGTCTTCTTCACGTCTTCACTCACAATAGACGTTCGTCACCGAACGCAACGAGCCCAAGCGTCTTGAGAGAAACGAAACGTTGAGTTGTCATCGGGAATTTTTGGCCTCGCCGTTGCCGTCATGGCACGTCGATCGTAGAACGGGCCAATTCAGCCGCATACAGACACAGTAACAATAGAAGCGGGTGGAAAAAGAAAAATGATGATGATGATGATTATTATTATTACATGTTAAGCAATGCTATAGTTGTGAAGTCTGAACATATTATTGCAATGCCTTTAAACAATTATCTTACTCCATGGCACCTAAACTAGATGCCGCGTTCACTCTGCACTCGGCCCAAGAACACGTTTGCCTCAAGAATTGATCCTCTTTTCGGTCGCTCGTGATCTCCTGAATTCGCTTAATGAATTCGTTGAGGAATACTTCGGTTTCCCTGCTAATTGGTCCTAGTGTCGCCATGGCAATAGGCACAAAGATATATCTTATTTCCAGTCCAGCGTATTTATTCCGTTTTCTGGCTTCCGCGTGCTTCGCTACCCATACCGGCCGAGCTGTAATGTAAGTAGGAAGCCGCGGTTGTACACAAAACCGTTGCATGCCAGCTAAGGATCTCCCATGCGACTATAATGCAATGGACACCCTATCAGGTTTTGCTTGCTGGTAATGGCTGAACCCTTTGAGACCATTTGCTCGCATCGACTCAAAAGTGCGCAATTTTAGGGCTCATATCACTTGGTGGGTCAAAAGGGCCTGCGTTACGGTGCTCTTATTATTATTACAATTGAAAAGAGTACCATTACTACTACGGCCAGTGCTGCTCTTATTAAAATTGCAAAAAACGTCTATCCACAATGATACATCTTTGAACCAATATAATTGTTGAACAATTACCAATATAAATGCCGGAATGCGTTAATATAAGAAAAAAAGTGGCCGGTCTAGTGTCGCTGGTGCACAACTAAAAAGCATTCTCTAAAATACTCCAGCAAACAAGCAATTTCCTGCCAAGCACCTGTGTGAAGGTGGCCAAAAGTTTGTTATACAGGCTTTTCCGACATATGTTTTGCGGGACAACCGTTTGACAGACACAGCAACTACTTGAACAGATAGGACCACGATATACACACGACTATACCAAGGGTGATTTGAGTAACAAATGTTTACCAGAATACCTCGACTAACCGAGGTAATAATAAAATTCAAATAAAGCAGCACGTTGAGAACACACACAACGCAGAACGGGTGGTGTCTCAAGAGTGCTACTACGATTCCTCGATCAGCCGCAACACAGCCAGAGAATGTGTGCCTACTTGGTTTAGTTGATTAGCGGAGTTTGGAGCAATCTTTGGAAAATCGGCTTAATTCAATCGCGCATATATATATATATATATATATATATATATATATATATATCGGTGTCTCTACACGAAGAACCGGTCGGCGCTGTTGGCAACGAACGCAGCAATTCGTTCTCGATCCAAGCAGCAATTTCTTCTCTATCCGGCGGCTCGGTCGCTCTGCTATTCGTCGTCGTCGTCTGCTTCGTGTTGCTGTGCTTAGCATCGTCCAAATTTAGAAAGCTTAGCTGCAGCCGAGCAACAAGATATTCGTCGACCGTCAAGCATCGACCGATCGTGGCTGAATTCGAAATTCGGGATTTCAGGATCTGCACGATGGCGGTCGACGATGTCTCGACATCTTCTCGTAAGCGATACACCCGCTGCAGCAGAAGCCGCAGTAACAGCAACAACAACAACAACAACAACAACAACAACAACAACAACAACAACAACAACAACAACAACAACAACAACACAACAACAACAACAACAACAACAACAACAACAACAACAACAACAACAACAACAACAACAACAACAACACAACAACACAACAACAACAACAACAACAACAACACAACAACAACACACAACAACAACAACAACAACAACAACAACACACAACAACAACACAACACAACAACAACAACAACAACACACAACAACAACAACAACAACAACAACAACAACAACAACAACAACAACAACAACAACACAACAACAACACAACAACAACAACAACAACAACAACAACAACAACAACAACAACAACAACATGCTGCTGGTGGTAGCTTAGACAACAGAAATGGAAGTAAGTACGACAACGATTAGAGTGACGGCTCCGACGACATCGAGGCCACCGACGCCGAAGTCCAACAAAATGCGACAGCAACAACAACAACAACAACAACAACATCATCGGCAGTAGCAGCAGCAACAACAACAACAACAACAACAACAACAACAGCAACAATACACCACCACCGGCAGTACCAGCAGCAGCAACAACACCAGCAACAGCAAAAACAAAACAACACCAACAGCAGCAACGACAACAACAACAACGTCAAAACGACGACCAATTGACGAGAAGGCGAAACATCGTCACAACCATCACAATTACCCCATCATCATGATCATCATAATACACACTGATCACTATTCCATCATCATCATCATCAGCGTGACCACTATCCTCATCATCACCCCCATTATTACTATTACTATCATCGTCATCATCATCATCATCATTTTGTCTCGTTTGCTTGGTGGGTCGAGCTGTTCGGCAACGACAATTGACAGCGTACTGATCTGCTAACAGACCGACAGACAGACAGACAGACAAGCGTACAGATAGACTGGGTAACTGACCAATGACCGACAAATGAGTGTATGATGCCATGATACCAGTTTGTGCTCACGGGCCCCCCCTTGCTCTCTTGGGCAGAGCAAATGGGAGCTCGACCCACCTCAGCCAGCCAGCCTGAACCCACCGACCCCAACTCGGCCCGGGGTTCATCCCGGCCCTAATGACATGGGCCGCGTCCAGCATAGGGCCGGCGCTCGCCGCCACCCACACGACGCACGACAGGCTTAAGCTGCGTGCAGCGATAAGCAGCAGCTGATATACTTACAAAATAGACAGGCTGGTGCTTCTGAGCGTGCCGCAAAGACTGCTATGATTACTATTTTCTGTTACTACTACCACTGCGACTGCTACTACTACTACTAGTACACTACTAATACGCTGTTAGAAAGAAGCAAATCAATATAACACTGCCATGCTCACGACAACAACAAAAACGAGAAAAACGGGGGAATCAGCTGCCCGTTAACGTGAACTGTCTAAAACTGAAGATTTGTTTGACGTTGTTTGTAGACAGATGCATGCATGCGGGCGCGCAGCTATCGTTCGCACACAGACAGATACGCACGCAGTAAGAAACGGAAAATTTGCGTAACGTTTACTAGAACAAATCACACTCACAGCAAACTGCCTACAGTGAACTGCCAGTTGAGCAGTTGACGACGAAGCAGATTATCATCTGGAAGATATGAGGAAGAGCGGGAGTAACTAATGTACTACAGATCCGATCATCACTCGTCATAGATCTACGGTCGACTATTACAGAAACTGAGATGGCGTCAATAAGAGTTGCAGGGTTCGCTGTACCATGTTGTCCGATCTGTTCGTTTCTCTTCGAAAGAGACGCCGACCGGTCCCCTGTGTAGCGGATGCCAGTAACAATCAGTAGCGGCTCCATGAAACGACGACGGCAACGACGAACGAACGAACTGACAAAAAAAAGACCGGGCCCGATCCAAAACGGCGACAGCTAACAAATAAGAAGGTTTTGCGGCACACTTTGCACTCGTTAAAAATTATATATATATATATATATATATATATATATATATACCTGGTGACGAGACGATAAAGCCAGAGCTTCGTCTCTGTTATCCATATGTGGTTATGCGCATACAATACGATATAATGTCGATGATATTTTTGTACATTACCTCCTAAGCGGACACTGACGATCAAGCAATCATCAGGACTTTGTATGCAGGAAGTGAAGGAAACCCAGCTACGAACAACAAGCCGATACGGTAATAAGGACCCCAGGACACCACATAAGGATATATTCTTTACACACACACATATATATATATATATAATCATTATTAAAACAAGCATAATGATCATGATCGTCATAATAACAATACATACATCAGAGACATGACAAGAATGCGTGCTGCGAATATCCAAACGCGTGTTGCGCACCAGAGGAACAAGAGCCAGAACGAGAGAAAACAAAACGAGACGAACAGGCGGTCGTATCGTACTGCTGCTTTCCCCTAACTGCTTTCAAAATAAACGATACGCAAACCACCACCACCACCAACATTACAGCCAGCCCCAGCATGACGATCGTTACCATCCGTGCCATCTGTCATGACA
This sequence comes from Dermanyssus gallinae, assembly GCA_003439945.1. Lineage (NCBI taxonomy): Eukaryota > Metazoa > Arthropoda > Arachnida > Mesostigmata > Dermanyssidae > Dermanyssus > Dermanyssus gallinae. Next base: position 26,804 of record QVRM01006072.1, read on the forward strand.
GACATCGCTTGCCATGACAATACAACCATATTCCCCTGTTGCGGTATGATATTTATCTCAATTTTGATTTGTCTTCAGCGGGGCAGGTTTTTCTTCTTCTCCATCTCTTGATCTATCTCGTTCTCTCATCCTCTCTCTTTATATATATATATATATATATATATATCAAAATCAGAGACAGAAAGGGAGAGTATCTGAAGGCTCTACCGGTAATTTTGCCATTCTAGCACCGGATCTACTGGAAAAGTTCAGATAAGGCTCCAGCCGGCATACGTGATATATATATATATATATATATATATATATATATTTAGGCTTTCTCAAAAAATGGAGAAGTTGAAGAAAGATGTTCAGCAGCAGCAACAACAAGAGCAATGACAACAACAACAAGTATAGTACAAGTTAGACTTAGATAGACAAAGGCCTTGTCGCTATTGCAAAACGACAACAATTGAGGTTTGCTTAATGTTCTTCTCTGTTTTTTTTTATTTTACGGCCTGCAGTTGGCACTACCGGAACTGCCCTGGCAGGCGTCTAGCCGGATCGACCCGAAACAGAATGGCTTGCAGCCGTTAACCCAATAAGCACACCGTCTATAGGAAAGTCCGGAAGCCATCTAGTGCAAAAACGAGGTACTTGTATCGCTAACTCCCCACTGTCGTACACATCAACAACATAAGTGATATGAGAACGACCTGAGTAGGCATCCTGTAGCTATTCTGTTCGAATCGAATTCAGGGTGTCCCGAAAAGTGCGTAAAATTTACATTTGACGCCGTCTGTTGGTACTGCTGTGCTTTGTGAGTCAACCTCTTGAACAGCTCGATAGTAGTTCGACAGTCCGCCATTATTAAGAATGGATTGCTATTCGACAAAGCAATGTATTCAACGCGCCTTTATATATTCCCGAAAACGTCTAGCATTTAGCAACAGCAACAACAATAACAACAATAACGAGAAACAAGTATAATAAAAAAAGGATTAAAATCAGTGGGTTAATCAGATTGCGTTAGTACATCAGTAGGGCCTATTTTTAGAGTTTAAGGCTTCGCAAAAAAGAGCAAAATTGTCGCATTTGGAGTGAAAAAGTCTACAGGGACAGGCAGATAGACACACAGAGCAATGGACGCTTATGGACTCTTTAAGATGCTATTACTGATTTCATATTTGTCGTTGTCATCTGTGTCTCTCTAACTTAGAAATGCAATTGCTAATCGCGATTCGTAGTCGTAGTCGACGCAACGAAGAAAACTGAGACCATCCGGAAGCGTAGGCAATAGCCGAAACCAGCCGAAAACGTAGACTCAGCCCACAACACAAAAACACGGCCGAGGCGGGCCGAACTCAAGCGGGCTAAAACACTGTGCGGGGCAGGTGGTTCTATCAGCGCGACAGACAAAGACAGAGCAAAAATAGAGAAATCAAAAGCAGGAGTTTGGCTGACTTATTGCTTTGTAACTACACACAATCAATGCAGGAGGAAATAATATGGCAGGACACATCAATATGATATGCCCATGTTTCCAAACAACTATACTCATATATATATATATATATATATATATATATATATATATATATATATATATATATATATATATATATATATATATATAGGTAGCAGAATGACGCGTAGGCATTATGACAAAGGAGACCGAGACAAAAATGTGCTATGTTTTAAGCTAGCTCCCCTGTCCTCCGCGTATTGAAATATATTTCCGTCCCAACATAGCGAGACGTTGCCAAATTGCTTGGACAATTTGATCACATAATAAGATACAGAGAAGGCACTGACAATCTGTGTGCTACTGTATGCATACGTATGGGAATGACAAAGTGCTATGCTGATCGTGGTGTCAATACCGGTAGCTACGATCGAAATGACCGCCTCTAATCTACCTCATCACCCTTAGCCCGCGCAATAGACTTGTGTGCAACCTTTTCTCAATTGCCTCGTACTGATACAGGTTTCCTATTGGTCACAATGCTTCGGGGACCATGAACCGCACTGACCGACCAGGCGATCCTAGTTACCCCAAAAGATCGTTACGCACCAATCAAAATAGTCGATGCTTTGCTAACAAAAGCGCGTTTTCCTGCGTAGATGGGCGCGAAAATGGCAAACTCTTCCGTTCGATGTTCTAACATTGTCAGCCTTAGACAACAATAACCATAACGGGCACTCGCTAGAGTACTCTGTTCGGACGGACGGACGCCCGTTTTGGCGTGCCGAAACAAAGCCATACATGCAATGTGAGTTTGCTGTAAAGTTGATTTGGCTGTACTCTCCTTGTTTATCACCATTATCATCATCATACTAATAATATAATAATTTTCTTATTTTTTCGTTGTGCGGCTTGTTCTTCTTCTGCATCTTATTTTCGAGAAGATTTCGCTACCGCTCAGACTTTATGACAATCACCACCCATCATTTTCTACGAACGAAAACAAATAGTCTCGACCCCTTTCTTCAGCCCAGACCTGCCTGCGGACGTCACGCTTGCTAACGCAAATACCCGCTTGCACAAATACACGCACCCTCACACATGCAGTTGCCTGCTACCAGACGCTACAGGAACAGGGCTGTGGTCTGGAGGCGACGACGTTTTTGCCAGCAGCTCCGGCAGCACCCTAACGGGGAAGTCCTATGGCGCTTCGCTGTATGCTGAAACAGCTGCAATGGTAAGTAGCAAAAAATGTAGCCCCAGTAGAGAAAAAGTGGGGTAATTTTTGTTACCCCCCCCCCTTAGCACCACCATGACCGACGGCCTTCTTTTGAGCATCGAACGGCACTCAAGAGCAGCGCAAGGCGTCATTTCGCCTGTTATTATTATTATTATTATTATTATTATTATTATTATTATTATTATTATTATTATTATTACCATCCGTATTATATAAATGCACTTGTCTTACGGTCAAGTACTGCAAGTAGTAGAGCAAAGTACTATTTGCTGCTGCACGTGTTGTTCTGTAAGCGCTCATTAATTAGTGGGCAGGTATCTATATTATCGATGAGACAGGAAACACCCCTAGGAAGAGTGTACCGTTGATTCACACTAGCTTAGAGTCCACCACGCGCTCCTCCACATCAGCGCTGGGTGTGCATAAAGCATTTTTTCCAAACCTCACGCAAAACAAAAAGCTTAGATCCCACATGTAATGAGAAAGAGGTGAAATAAATGCTTTAGCTCAATGGTATAGCATAAGCCGAGATATAGCGGAGAAGTATTTATAGCAACCATTAGTTGTATGTGTTTTGTAGTTGCTATTATAGTTTAAAAAATAACTATTGTGAGTATTACTACGGTGCGTTAGTTAATGGCTAATGTAGTGTGCCGCTTAACTCAAGTCCTATCAGAAATTCCGCTGTAATCCTACACACGACGACTATAATTTTTTTCTCTGACTGTCAGCGAAGTTTAGTGGACCAATGATAGCCAGAAGAGATGCGAAAATAACAGTGGTGCCACCGGAGTGGCAAATGCATGGCATAGGTTCTTGTGAAACGATAACCAACTGTGTCTCGCATCGATGGCTCATCGTATGTGTATTGGCCACTGGATGGTTTACTTGATACGAGGATAACAGTAACTACTATAATCTTACCAAAAAAAACAATACATATGTATGTATATATTATATATATATATACTATATATATATATATATATATTATATGCATGCAGTTACCAGGCGCAGTCAAATGAAGATCATTTTGTTTCTGGACAGAAATGACCGTGAATGAATACCTGGGCAAAGACAAAAACAACTTTGGCCGGCCAGCAAACGCACTGATCGTTGTTAGCACTTTTGACTTTAAATCGAACTCGGTTTTGCCCACCGTTGCGTAGTTCGTTGACTCTACGCAGAAGCAGCCTGATGTAGTCTGATCAAGAATTTGTTTTGCTTGTAGTTGTTTTGGCCACTTAACTGCTCAGGCAAATGCTGGTCGCTGTTTTTATTGTAGTTGTTGTCGTTGTTGCTTGTTACTGTTGTTGTTGTTACTGCTGTTTCTGTTGGTGGCATCGGCTGCCTTGTCACGCATAACGCGACGACATTCGATTCATATTCGTGTGTTATCGTCACCGCCATCATAATATTTGATTGTTTGCCGTTCTACGTTGCTTGTGAATCTCTTCTTCTAATCCGAGCACATTCGATTCAGAGCAATTCTTTTCCCGATGTTATCGTTGTTGTTGTGTCGTCGTCGTCGTTTTCATCCCGCAGCGCTACCCTTCGTAGCTGTAATTCCGTTGCATCTTTCCTCGTTTTTGTTGTTGATGTTGTTGTTATTGTTGTTGGAAGGTTTGCCTTGTAGAATTGATCTTTACGACAGGATCAACAGCGATAGCCGTGGGTGCAGCTGTCAGCCGTAATAGAAGTGGGAGCCCGACAACGAATCGTTCACATCGGATGATAGGTTGTTGTCGCTGCTGTTGTTGTTGTTGCTGCTGTTGTAGTGGAGCGCTCAGAACTTCTCTCGCACAAATTGGATGACAAAGCTGCCGACGACGGCAGCAACAAAAGCAATAACAACAACAGCAACAACAACAACAACAAAAAAACCACAACAACAACAACGACGACAACAACAGCAGCAACAACAATAGCAATAGCAATATAAGTACAACACTTTGTGCTTCGATTCGAAGATGCTGTGGCGCGCCCGGCGCTCGTTAGCGCGCGCAGGCCTTAGCTACTTCTGCAATTACTACTGTTGCTCTTATTAGTACTGCACTGAGTTCGAACGAACGATACACTTAAGCTCCGTATGATGCCATGGTCATTCATCGTCTCGCCGTCTCCGGCTTATGTCGGCACGTCGCCAGCCACCTCAATTGGCTCAATGACTGTACAACGACACGAGGGTGGGGTAGCAGCTGTCCTCGAGGGGGGATCGAAGCATAGACGGCCCAATCGTGCCTTCGTCACTGCCGACGCCATCACGGCCGAGTGAAGACTCGCCACTACGACGTCGACACTTTTCCCACACCCCCGCGCTGGGGCGAGCGGGCGGGGCGCGGGGGGGGGGGGGGGTGAGGTCGCCATACTAACAACGAAGACGCCGACGGTCATTGAGAAAATTGTCGTGTCCTCCGTGTCAGGACGTCCGTCGGATGTTCTTGTTCTTCTGTTTCTTGTGCGCTTCATGGTGTGCGTCTCCCCCCCTCCCTCGTATTCATGGGCATGAGCGACGCGACGGGCAATGGCGTACATAGGTGTGGTCTTGCTTCTTCTGCTGTTACCGTTGTCGCCGTTGTTGTTGTTGTCGGTGTTCTCCGCGTGCGCTCTAACAATCATGCTGACGGGTGTCATGATGATAAGTTCAATTACGACAACTACCCCTGCAAGCGGCACAACCTCAACTACTACGACCCCACGACGACGACGATGACGATGACAATTCGTGCTACCATCGTCACCTATAAAAGACCTTGAGAGGGTAACCTTGCATTATTTTGGCACCTCGACAAGCACGTAGACTAGTAGATGCCTTTCGATTGGCCACGCAATTGCCTAGCGCCGCCATTGATTGACGCTACGAGACGAAAACACGGAGTTTAGGCAGCAAATATTCGATAATGGTTTTGTTCGAGGCAAAGTCGAGGCCCACACCGTGAGGTCTAGCTGTTAGAGCCACAACCCTTGGCGGTGTGCTTGTGCCCCCTGGCGTTACATCTTATGTAATACTTTAGAAAGCCAAATAAAAGACGTTTTAGAAAATTTCACACTTATTGTACCACGTAGATTTTCTTCCGGCTTGTTTTTTTTTGTAAATGCTGCATTGTTATGTGTGAGCCTTTTTTTTACCAACAAGGACTCAAGTGCGCTGCCAAAGTGTGTCGTCATGCTATTTCTAATGCACGTTACATATACACTCCTATTATGTTCAAACGTAAGAAGTAAGTCCCCACACATGAGATCGAACCTCTGCGCCACTACAACCACAAATACTACAGTATGATGTACCGCTGTATGCCAATGTCCGACACCGATGTCGTTCGACTAACTCAACCAGGTTCTGCACCTGGCGCAGTGATGTCGTCAGCAGATACTAACAAGGGTTTAGCGTAGATAATGTCCCTGTCAAAGTTCGTTCGCGTACCTACACACGTGCCGGTGACGCTATGCTGTTTAGCGGGGGGGGGGGGGGTGAAGGCGACAACGTGCGGTTGTTTTGTGCTGTAGCGTCAAAGGTGTCGCGGGCGGCGTCAACCTGGATCTTCATCGACTTCATCTGCGTATTCAGGTGCTTGCTCGCCATAAGAGTATCCCTTATACCATCTCTCTTTGGTCATTGTGGTCGTGTGTGTGTGTGCGTATATGATTTGCCATGAATGAAGGCGAAGGCAAAGTGTGTCACTGAAGATCACAGCGACGAAGATGATGATGATGATAATGGTGACGATGAAGAATATGCTGACAGACACACAACGGATAGACACGCGCTGATGACCAGCGCGGCGGTTTCATTGCCGCTTTACTGATGGCTGGCGCTTCACAATTGTCGGTGGTAAAGTATTGTTGTTCTGCAGCTGCTGCAACTATGTGCTGTACTTCGTTCGTGAGGGTAAGGGGTAGCTGCTTCACGCCGTATTGTTGTTGGTGTTCCCTGTTGTTTTTGTTGTTGTTGCTGCTGTTAGCATATTTGGCAACATCTCTCTTATGATTAGCGTCCTTATTCTTGATGCCGATTAATGTTACTATATATAAAATGAATACTGAAACATCGGCCCTGGTGACGACAATAGACACCCGCAGATTTGACGAGTACAGAAACAGATAAGCCCATGCAGGTAATAAAAACTAAATCATCGGAAGGGCTCGGGTGCTGCAAACTATTTAAAACAAAACAAGAAGTAAAGGACAGAAAGACGAGGAGACTTTTCACTAAAAATGGCAAGAAAAACTCATAGTGACCAAATCATAAAAGCTTAATAATTTTTAATGTAGATGGATAGATACATAGATCAAGTGGTTAAAGAGAGAGCGAGCGATAGAATAAAATGGTGATGAAACTCAAAGATCCAACCCAGAAGATGAAAAATGCATCAACAGACGCACGCCGCCGTGTACGTTCAGTGATGAAGCTCAGCGAACAAACTTAGATTTGTTGCTAAATTGTGCCTAAGAAGCGGCTCGGCGTCGTTCAGGTGGCGTATGTTGTTCTTGCTCTTCATTTTCTGCCAGTTTTCTGCTTCTTCTACACTACGTCTGTGTGGAGTTCCAACAACAGAAAGATAGATATCATCGCCGATCTATCGATATCGACCACCACTACCAACCAGCTTTCGGCTGGACAACTTAAATTCGAAAAGAAGAAGATGAGATAGTGAAAACAGTGTTTTGTATCTTAGATTGGCTGGGTGTGCCGCCAGCTATTAGATCAGCCTCGGCAGCATGATTACGACGAACGAATTCGAACGCGAATTGCAAAATGCTTAAGGCGCATACGCCATTCTAAGTGGCGGCAAGAACACCTGCGATGCAATGATGCGACGATGCGATGCCTGTTCGTCACCCGGTCGCCTCGCGAGGAACGCGTAGGCCAGTCAACGCATATGTGCAGGGTGCCTGCGAGCTGACGCCAGCGGAGCCTCAAAAACGTAGCCGAAACGGACACTCAGTCTTGTGTTTTCCGAGTCGCCGCTACCGACCCGAACCCGAAGTCAACGGGAGAATTAGCAGGACAAAGGAGCTGGGAGGTATTGGGGTGTCTACAAAGTATTTGTTATCCACGCAACAGAACGATTTACCCTTCAAGCGGACACCGCTGCAGGTCAGATTCGTCTGCAACGATCTTGAACGTCAAACACCATCTTATCATTACCATCATCTCGCAATCACGAGAATTGCCGTGTGCGGAACGCGCCGACATAACAACCGGCAGGCGTGCGGCAAATTGCTATGATTCGATTGAAGAATCGTCCTCCATATCGTAAGCACGCCGAATACAGTTCTATATACAAGTTTCGTACGCACATATATATATATATATATATAGATCGGCGGTTCCATCCTCACAGGATGCGTAGTAGGCAGATCGAACAGCTTGTTTCTCGTGTAAGCCAGTGATTCCTAACAAAGACTACGTATTATTTTTCGCTTGACGTGTATACCTACATAGACATGTCTTTCTTTGATGTCAGAGGCGTATATTGACTGCTTTAATTTACGCTTATGCTTAGGCAACCATATTTGGAATAGTTAAAACTTATTGAAAGCGTACAGTCGCATTTATTAGAAGGCTCTGTTGAGATTGTTCTTGAATGCGAATCTACCATAAATAACATTACTATATTCAAGCCAGAACTTGCAATTGTTATTGAGTTGCAGCAAACAAGCCTGTTTTTTAAACATTTTTAAGGAGGTTGTTTTCAATTCTTAGATCTATCCGCCGTCTCCCTACTGGCTTGGAATCGCCGCGAGGCATATCTTCAATCACCGAGGGCCGGGCATGTTGATTTATTCTAGAATTTTGCCAAACAGTCCTTGTGGCAGCATGGCCGCTGATTCTCAGCGGGATACTGGTTTATCATTTATTCTCAATGAGCACTCGCTCACAGAAAATTCAATCAACAACGGGGATCGAACCGGCGACATCCCGGTAGATGACAACCATGAGCTAGCGCGCTAGTTCTCCTACACCATGCCGCCACTGCAACGAGAGAGTACGTACAACTTCTTTGACGTTGGACCGAACTATCTAAACAATCGGTGCTCCGTCTACCCGAAGATAGTTGCATGCACCGAACACATCAACAAATACTTGCTTGTCGTATTCAAAGATGGATACACGAGAAAGGTTTCCAACCTGTCATCTACCGTTTAGTGTACAAAACAACCCCCTTGTGCAATAAAGCGCCTATATATAACAAAAAAAAAATAGATATGCTCTGATCATAGCGTAGTTCTCGCCGTAAATGCATGTACATAGGTATGCAGATGTGCAAACCGGCACATTGCGAATAAAAGTGAAGCTCAGCCACAAACGACGTTCGGAAAGAACAGAGAATTCAAAGAAGATAGCAGAGTGTGCGAGAAAGTGAACAGGGTCCACAGATAGACAACATAAAAAGCAGAGGGCAGTATAGTTTGACAAACGTGGGACGGACGACGGGGCGACGGGGGGGGGGTGATGGGACGTGATCTGTCAAAGGGTAATTGTCGCCACAAATGCATGTATGTATGCAGATGTGCAAACCGACACATGGATCGCGCTTTGCCGATTTAACTGGAGCAAATGCCACCCAGTTGCACGTTCAGATACGTACAATAAGCATTCGGTCGGGTGGGAGCGACCACCGCCGCAGATATCCGGCCCTCTGCTTGGACGCATTTCACAGATGCAAGCGGATAACGCGGACCCCTGTGTAGTTGTCAATCAGATTTCTTTCTTGCCGTCTCACTTTCTATGTATGCATTCTATCTATATGTGTCTCTCTCTCTCTCTCTTCTTTTTCTCCCTTCTCTCACCGCCGGTCGTTCAGTCGCTTTGGTCGTACAATTGGGGTATGATCATTGAACGAATCAAGTCGCCCGTTGTGCCGCGAAAACGGCGAGCGCCGATTGCGAAACTGCCAGCAGAGCGTTGAACAATGTACCGCGTCGTCTCCTCCGATACGGAGAACAAGAAGAGGAAGAAGAAAGAACCTTCCTTAGAGAATGGAACGTGCTACGTCGGGGTGGTGGGTGAAGAAAGACTGCAAGAAAAAGATAGCAGTGGCAACAACAACAACA
>QVRM01006073.1:0-33224 GCA_003439945.1 Dermanyssus gallinae
ATATAGACACAAATGAGACCATTGTCATAAGACAAGCTCAATCACATACCTGTGGTTGTCTTTTGTCTTCTGACAATGTCTCATTTGTGTTATAATCATGTCGTTTTCAGTGGTGCTATATTTGCGATATCTGCCCGACCGAAAGATCAATGGAGAGACCAAATAACCCGGTCAACCCGGTAGGCCCCCGCTTTGCTCTTGTCGACGTCGACGACATGCAGGTTGAAACTTATTTCCCCTTGTGTGATGGGAAAGCGACACCCGCCCTCATCGCTGTGCTGGGTGCTGGGTACCAACGCGTGGGCTTGTTCGGGTCGACACCTATAATAATATCACTGTGTTGCGTTTCCGACGAACGCGTCTCGATAGACGTATCGCATCTACTCACACACACACACACACGGCTGCTTGCAAAGGCGCCGGAAAAGGCGAACCAAGTGCAAACCGTCTACGTACATGAATAGGGTGTAGGGTGCACTCCAGCGGGATTGGAAGCGGAGGTGGCCGGGGCCAGCAGGGCGTGGGCTGAGGCCTCAGCGATGACGATGCCGTCGGACAGCCAGAGAAACAGCCAGACAGACAGACAGAACAGCGTATGTGTATGTATCTAGCGAGCGGCCGCCTGAAATCCATATTAATCACAGCTAGCCACGGCTGCAAGCTACGAGGACTACTCACTCACTCCTTCTCCTTCTTCTCCTCCTCCTCGTCCTCATATCAACCCAGACCGGCTTTATCTTTTCTTCTTCTTCGTCGTCGTCGTCGCTGCTGTAATCCAGGAAATGGGCAAGGTCGTATGATGTTTTACGATTACGACGGCGCCGACGACGACGACATTTATGGTGATCACGGCAAACAACGATAACAGCGACATTGACGAACACAACAATACCGATAAAACCTCTGTCGTCTGTCTGGCGAGAGGAAGTAAAAAGGAACGGAGAGAGATGTGGGCGAGTAAAGAGATACAGAGCACCCGGAGGAGGGGGGGGAGCAGATCGAGAGCGGAGAAGGTCGTGGGTACTGGGCGCTAGACCGCCCAATAATAACGCTAACTCTATTCGATCTGAAGACGACAGGAGGAAAACATGGGAATACGGGCGACGGAAAGTTGACGTTGACAACGACTGCGCAGGACTCCGGCCGGGCCCGACTCATCCCCGGCTTTGCGCGACAACAAAAGGGAACTTACCAGCGGGGAACTACTTTTGGCTAAGAGTCTTGTTGTTGTGGCTGTCGTTGTTGTTGCTGTTGCTATCGTTGCTGCTGTTGTTGTTGTTGCTATTGTTGCTGCTGTTATGTTGTTGTTGTTGCTGCTGTTGCTGTTGTTGCCGTTGTTGCTGTTGTTGTTGTTGCCGTTGTTTCTGTTGTTGTTGTTGAAACCGCCAACGCCGGCGTAAGTGCATTACCGCCTAATGAAACAAGCATACCTTCGCATTCGGCGTGTATGCGAGGCCCGCGTGCAGTTCACCTGGGCCAGCAGTTAGCCAGTGGCCATTAGGATGGACAAACAACCGCACGCGGTCTGATGGTCTCTGCTGTACAGGCTATACAGGTGTCGAGAGAAAACCCTCTAGCAGGCCGCTTGCAAAAGAAAACTAATTCTTTTAGCCCAAAATGAAGTGGGAGACAGAAATAGAGTAAAAGTTGGCCATGGCGGCAGGTAGATAGCATAGCTCATGAATTGCCGATTTGTCTAAATGGATTACTCGTCGATGTAGTGGCTCTCTCGCTCTGTTCACTGCGTTAGCGGTCACTAACAAACAACCAAGCAAAACACAGTATAAATCTTCTTCGTAAATGCACTCCCATCACATCTTGCTAGATAGAATTATTTTTTTTGCACTAAATTAACGCAATACGACGAAAAATTTAAGGCGCATCTACGCAGCGCTTGCGTTTTACGTTTAAAATGCGAAAAGCTGCACTAAAAGCAACAGCCTGCCAGAAGTAGTCACCACAGTGGCGTTACACCATTAACAACTAAGCCATCTTTTCTCGCGCACGCGGTCTCTAGATATATCTCTTATATCGCTCATGCAATATATTAAAACATTACACATGAACGTATGGAAACATTAAGTCAATCTCAAAACGACTGTCATGCAGCTACAGAGTAAGTCACTCAGATACGTACTGATTTTCTGTTTGCTGCACTATGTTATACTTATAACTAATAAAGTTCTTCGTCTCCTGATCTAGAACAAAATTAAACACCAAGTTGAGGTGCCATTTTGCAAAGATAGCAAAACGCACCCATAAGTATATATATATATATATATATATATATATATATATATATACACGTATAACAGTGCATTGTTGCGGTGTTATAGTGCTATGTCCATACAGAAGATTAGAGCAGAGAGTTATTGCTACCTATATATTGGGTGTAGCGGCAGTAACCCAAGCACTCATAGTGGAGGTCATACGACCATTTTAGCAGTAAATACAATAAAACTGAGCAACTGGGAAAGTAGGTAGAGGCCTACGCTTGTCATGTTACCAACCTGTCACCCTAAACATGTAGCAAAGCGCCGATTTAACGAGGCTAGTGACGATTCTATTTACTTAAAGGTTGACGCAGGCCGTCGTTACCGTCAATCCGCCGGATATTGGGCAGCCGCTGCACGATAACTTTGGGTTAACCTGTCAATTGCGCGCTCGGCAAAATGTTCAACAACTATGTAGGTCCTTGTTAGTTCATTGAAGGTATATGTCACGGCGATTCCAAGTCCGTTGGGGACGGATGAGAGTCTCTATTTATATTTTTTATTATGCGGTTATCTTCAGTGGCCTTTTGAGCCGACTCCTGCCACTAATGATATAGCAACGTCGAGCAACAGTCGAGCCCGGTGACGTGGTGCATTCGCGTACGTATCGCGACCGAGGGAAACACATAAGTGCACGGGTTCAAGCCCTACCGCTGCACATTTGTATTTATGGGCTCCGTGCAGCAGTCCCGTGTACGTTAAATGCTGGCTGAGAAAGCCAGAAGAAGCCAAGGCCGAAAAAGTTGATATAGCAACGGCGACTAGGAGCCTTATAATTATAACAGTCTTATAATAACAAGTACTAGTACAACACCGGCATTCCACTTGACTGCAACTGTTTCTCTCCTTACTTATCTCACGCAATCACACTTACTACACGCAGCCATTATTACTAGCCCCCCTTTAACTATAATTGTAGCAATGCGTCGTCGCCGTAGTGTGAGCGACGGGCATTCTACTACAATAGTTAGCACGGACAAATAGGCCCTGCTGCTACTTCTGCTGAGACTTCTGCTACTGTTTCAGCATTGACGGGGCCACCGTCGTCGGCACCGCTCTTCCTTCGTCTACCAAACTCCTCAAGTCACCATAGTAAACCCTAAATCCACCCCTTACCCATTCTCCTACTGGACATTTCCAGACTCCCCTTATCCCCATTGCCAGCTCCACTTCTACCGGATTCGTCCAGCCCCCGAAGCCATATTTTCACCCGTTCTCCTCCGGGGCTCTCCAGACTCTTCGGCATCTCCCATTTGCACCCTTTTTTTCACTAGACCCCTTCCGGACTTCCCGAATCCCCCAGTTGTAAGCTTTTGTCCATCCCTTAGACCTTTTGTTCTTTCAGGCACACTAATTCCTCTAGTTTCAGTCTACGCCACTTTCAGAATTCACAGACTTCTTCAAACCTGCCGAACCGCCAAACCTCCTAGACCCACCGGCCCCGCAGTCCCACCGGATGCCCTCCCGCAGTGGTAATAGTCGCAGCAACCACTACCGTTTTACCAACCCTACTACCCTTGTAGTAAGTCGTAGTGGTAGTAGTAGTCATAGAATTGGCAAGGCAGTGAGCCCAATATGTCTCCACTGTAGCAGTGCTATAAACGAAAAAACAAGAGCATAGTGTGCTATTCTGCCCCGCCTGGGAGCCCCAGCCCCGGTTCCTGCAGAACCTTCGCGGCTGCTCTCCGTCGACTTCACGCAGCCTTCCTTCCCTAGTCACAAAGATGAAAACTTCACTTAATGACTGGTGCACAACCGCGACTGTCATCAAGCGTATTCTAACCGAAAAAGAGTGGGTTATTCGCCTCCGACGGCCTCTCTGGCTACAGCGAGCCAACGTTAGCAGTAAACCAGGCTATTACACCCCCTCAGTGGTTCGTAGTAACTCTAATAGCACTTTCCTGCTGGAGGGGGCGCGGGACGGAGGACATGACTAGTTTTTAGTGGGTTGGAGCCCCACACTACCAAAAGTAGTAGTAGTAGTAGTAGTAGAAGTAGCAATATTACAACAAAAACAACTATAGTAAGCTACAGACGCTATGAACGAACACGGCCTCGACGTGAGCTACGGTATAAACGTTCTTAATGGTCCAGCGAGGCAAAAGCTTGGCTTCAACGCCATCCGGGCAACTTAGAACGACCACCCAACAGTTCAAGGGACGGCGCAACCGTTGGCGGCCGGACGGCTAGGAACGTCTGCCTGCTAGCATTCGAATTGGCACCGTGCTACTGTCCTGCTTCTTTTCTCGAAATGACAAGTAGCAACTACTTTTCGTTGCTTTATTTCCTATATATATATAAACAAAAGCGTGTGTGTTTTCTGTATACGCAGAGCAGTGTTCTGCTAAAACCTGCAGTATAACGGTCCAATAACGACGGCATCATCACTATCATCACAACCACCACTACCAAAGGAGAAGAAGTACTGTCAACGAGGGACATGTATATGTCGATCTACTGCTCACTAGTAACAACACAATTGGCAACCGTCTTGGCAACGTCACAGCGACGAGGGGAGAGGATCTTCATTTTCGAAACGTGATCTGCCGATTGAGGTGGAGATCTGCGACTGTAGCGCCGTCGATCCCGATGGCAAGGCCGACGTCGACAACCGGTCTCAAGGGACAGACAGACTGTAATGGTGGACGCTACTATCATCAAGTGATAATATACGAACGGAACACGAAAGTGGAAAGCAGCGGGCACAAAGTAAGTGAGTGCGAGAGAAAGGGAGAGCGCGCGAAAAGAATAGAAAGAGTCGTAGGGTTGTCTTAGGTCTTATGGACGGAGACGGACGGACACGCTATAATGTGAATCATGAGGAGAAAGTGTTGTGGTTGGCCAATATAAGAAAGTGGTAAGTCAGCATCGCCGTCAGCGAGGTGTTCTTTGTCATCGTCTGCGTCAACCCATAGTGCGCCCGTCGATCGTGTAGTCCTTGCGAAACCGGTCTAAACAGCGCTTTGGCCCAAGGCTCAGCTCCCGTCTATGGGCAACAACAATAGAAATAACAACAACAACAATAGTAATAACAGCACCAACAACTGCAATAGCGTCAGCAATAACAACAACAACAACAACAACAACAACAACAACAATAGGAATAACAACACCAACAACTGCAAACGCGGCAGCAACAGCAACAACAAATAAAACAGCAGTAGGGGTCGTTTTCTAGTTTGCCAGATAGTTGAGCAGCTATAATAGCCTCATATAGCGACTAACGGTTAGCTGCGCAATAGACTAAACGTGAAACGACTCCTGCATGAAGAGTGATACTTCTATTTAGAGCGAGTTAAACGATACGTGACACCTATAAACAACTCTTCTCTCAGGGGCTCCACTGTCATCATAAGTGAAGTCCATTGCGACGGCAAACAGGCACCTTGATTGTATACATAGATACGAACGTTGATAGGCTTTGGGCATGTTTGTGCCTTTTCTATCTCATACGCGTGTGAATACCTATCTTAGAGTTATTTGGTAAACATGCATGATCCGCCCTAATGAGCGGGTATATGAAAGGTTTGCCTTTTTGCTAAACTTAAAAAGGTTTGGCGCTGCAAGAACGTGCTACCATTGTAACCATAAAGCCATAACGGGCATAATAATGACCAGTATCTCACAATAAAAACGTCGGTCCAGTCGTGATCGTTCGTTTTGCCGGATCGAGAGGTTCATTGCGTTTTAGATGGCTTTAAATAGCGTCCTGTTTGCTTTTGGTACGATATCCCCCCCCTCAAAGTACAGCTTCAGTGTCTATCCGTTTTCCTGATTTGTAACAAGATTTGACTTCTTTTCTTTTATTTCAGTACAAGCATGCCACGCCATAATGGGCAAGCAGTTGAACGGGTATGCGGGACGAACCCAAATTCTAGCAGTTTAGCTTACCTTTGCAGGGCGAAGTGAGAATCGACTGCGAATTGCAGCGTTTGAGTAGAGATGTTGTAGATATATATGCAGACTACTCTATAAAAAATGATACGCGCATCGCTCGTATAACGGATTGCATTATTGTACGCTTTTGAATCGCACCATACTTATATATAAGACCTGGACAAAAGTCCAGGTAGAAAGAAAAGCCCGTGCCTGGCCCAAAACTCTACCATCGGCTATGAGCACTGACAATCAAGTATCGATAAATGCCAATTATTGGTTTCGAACCACCAAATCCAAACGCAACCAACACAGTATTTTCCTGTCCTTCTCAGTTTTCCTCCTGTACTGACGTATATCGTAGACATAACAGCTCACAGCCGAACATCAGTTTAGCGAACATGTCGGAACAAAACGCCGACGACTAATTAGACATAAGCGTGTCAGCGGCACGCCTGAGTTTGTGTGAAGCTGGAGTGGATCGGCACCTCTTGTTCGAAGTCTGTGTGCAGGACGCGAAGGCCGGCACCTCAACCGGTTCGATTGCTCGTTCCCTTCATTGTCCGCTCCCGGCTCCCCTCTGTCCTATCTTTTCTCCCGCGCCTGTTCGTTTTCCAGTTCGGCCGTTATGGCGCAAAGCCTCCTTGTCTGCGTTTTCGTTCTAGCTTTGGCTCGGTGAAAATCTTTCCGATGTAGCAGACACCACCTGCGCTAGGCGCCTTCAATCGCTGTAACTGCAACACCTGAGCACACGCTCGGCTCCATCCTGGGAGTGGCCTGTTTGCGTCGAAGCGGGGCAGGCACACTATCGGCAGACTCGTTGGAAGACGCTAGCCTCGGTGGTCTTGGGGTTCCTGTCGCGGCTCGGAGGCCGTTTATCAAAGATATATATATATATAAACACATGGCATAATATCTTGTAGCTCCGTTCCAGGCGTGGAGGTGACATAAAGGAACAGCTACAGCTGGTTCCGACGTGGCATGAAATCTCTCCAGTAGATTTATATTGCACTATAAGCACACGGAGACTGTTCATTATATTTTTCACTGCGCAATATATATATATATATATATATATATATATATATAAAGAGAAAGAGAGAGCGAGAGAGAGAGAGAGAGAGAAAGGGATACTCAAAAAGGACATACATTATGTTGCTGTGTTACAGCGTCATAGGCGAGCACGGAATCCTTTCTGAAGGTAACAGGAAGGGACGGCCTCTGCTGGTCTCCGACGAAATCTCACCAGTAAATGTCTGCAATATGTCTTCGTAATTGCGGTCCATTATTGGGCCTAGCGGTCCACGTTTCTGTGAGATCTAACGTGTTAGGAACAAATATAAAGAAACTGGTGTCTTTACGAAAAAACGAAGATCAAGCCTTACGTGTTTACTCTCTTGTTGGCCTACATCGTTTCGGCCTACACGCAGATAAATATATATATATATATATATATATATATATATATATATATATATATAACATACTATCACTTGAAAATGTTTCCATTTCAATTGCGTGTGTTTACCTTTTCATAAAATTATCTTTTCATCGTATTTAAACCCTATCTCTCATTGTTAACACGCCGCTCAAGTGACTAGCAATAATAGATGGTAGTTTATTTAACATCCTTGGTCAGCCTAAAATCAACATGTTGCTTCAAATCTGTGTCTCAAACTTGTTTCTACAAAAGATCAAGGCGGCATTGGCAAGTATGTCCATAACGTTGTCTGTTTTTTCTAAATAAGGTTAAATTCTATATTTGCCAAAAGAGCCGCCAAGGGGTACTACTGGGCTACTAGTGAGTTATATAGCCTAAATGACAAAATTAAAATGATGACATGAGATCTAAAATCCTTTTATGATCCTAAGTTCCTTAAGATAAAGAAGCTAAGATAAGATGACATAAAGTCTATTCCCTGGCGGCGCCCCTGACATGACTTCGGACGGTTTTCGCGGACAGCTGGAACTGGCTCTCCGCACAGCGCTCAATTCGAGTATAGTGGAGCTACCTCATCTGGCAGCTCCACAAACGATTTCCATTGTGACGCCGTCACTGCAGGCATCGTCACCTGTAACGAGCACTGACGGCGGAGCTCCTGGTGTCAATACGGGGTTCTCTTCTCTAAATCCGAATGACGAATAGACAACAGGACATTCGTCAGTGGGCGACGCCGATGACGCAGAACAACACCACGGCGCCATCAGTCTCGGCGTCGACAGTACGATCTCCGGCGCCGATCTCCCCATCAACTGCCCTCACTCGCACTGTTCAACTGCTGTCCACTGTCCGCCAAAACCTTAAGATGCTCTTGATCGTTCCGCGTAGTGTGAGGCCCACAGTCGCAGCCGAACTGTCCAACACGATCAAGTCGATTTGCTCAACAAATTACATGTATTCGTGGTCCCGTCTGGCTCATTTCGCAACAACTGTCCTCACTATACCTCGGCAAAAAGTAAAAGGAAGGTCACTGTGTTCACTTGTTCGGGACAACCTCAGTCGATTCAGAAGTCGTTCCCCACTCGATGCCGCCATCATTACCAACACGTGCGCAGCGCCGAAGACTAGCAGAAACGATAATAGGCAAAAAGCCCGGGAGGTACAACAAAGCTGGCTCAGGGGATGTCTCTGCAGCAGCACGCATATTTATCTCAACGGATTTAATGGCTCCACAAGACTCCATCATGCATCGCACACTTAGCGAAAAACATCCGGATATGCCAGAAACATCGGCTTTTCCAGCAGCCGACCAAATCAACATCACCCCACTGAAGTCAGAGCAGCAATTCAGAATTTCCCAAACAGCTCAGGTGGAAACCCGGACGGTCCCAAGCCTAGGCACAAGGCCGATCAGATGTGCCCTCTCTTCCTTGCTCTGACGGACTTCTGCAACCTTGTCGTAAATGGCCGCCTACCAAAGTTCGCACTTAGTAATTTCTATGGAGCAAACCTTTAAGCCTTAAAAAAAGACGGCGGTCTCCGGCCAATAGCAGTCGGAAATACCCTGCGGCGGCTAGCGTGTAAAGTGCTGATTCGCAAATTCATGGCGCAGATTGTCGACAGAATTGCTCCCGTGCAACTGCGTTGTGGAGCTAAAGGAGGTTGTGAGGCTGCGGTCCACGCTGCAAAAGTCTTTGTAAATATCAACTCGGCATCAAATAAGGTGTTGATAAAACTCGATTTTAAAAATGCCTTCAATTCCCCGAGAAGAGATGTGATTCTCGACACTGTCAGATCAAACTCTCCAGCAATCTACCTCGCAGTCTACCAGATGTACAAAAGTCCATCCAGTCTCTTTTAGGGGAAAGAGATAGTACTTTTCAAATGTGGGGTACAGCAAGGAGACCCTTATGGCCCGGCCGTCTTCTGCCTGACAATTTGGCAACTGCTAGAGTCTAGAGTCGGCATTTAAGCCGTGGTTCTTAGACGATGGAACGATTGGTGGTAGGTACCCTTGACTCCGCGCTTGGTGATGTGAAAAAGGTAATCGATTTTGGTGTCACCTCTGGGCTGCAACTTAACGCGTCAAAGTGTGAGCTGCTCATTTTATCATCCGACAATACTTTTCGTGACGAATGCTTGCGCCGGGCGCAGGACCTGCTTCCTGACAACAAGCTATGCATTGATGAAGACCTCGAGCTTCTTGAAGCTCCCCTCACAATGACCTCAGCAAAACTCGCCCTGAGCAAGAAGTGCGAGCTTATCTCTAGTGTCCTAGGTTGGGATTTCTGGATGCGAATCCCGCACTATACTTAATGCTGAGCGCGTGCAGCCCCATACATCCAACTTGCTGACGAATACCTCGCCACGGAGATGCCTTTGAACGGATATCTGTGGCAATAGCCACAATCTCGGTGTGGGTTTAGTTCGACCACTGTTGTTAAGGCGGCCGTATTACCTGTGACAGGGCGTCCCGGCCGGTCTCAGTCGTTATCGTGGAAGTCGCCGATCCTAAATCGGACAAGCCATTTTCGAACTGTCCTATCTCTTACTGCTTTTTTTTCTCATACACTTTACATATCTTAGTTACGACTTGGGTTGTATTCTTTCCTTTCCGGAAATAAAATAACATTAAAGACGAAAATGCACATTTAAGTCTGGCATTTTAATTTGAGCGTTACAGTTTGCGTGAGTTATATATTCAAACGAATTCCACGGTATAATACAGCGCAGGTCTGCTCTTACCGCCTTGTGAATAAACAACCCTCTCCTAACAGTTTTCGTCTTCTCCGGCGTCTGCGCAGTGCGGCGCACGCAATTACCCGAACGGACTTATGGAACAACCCAATATAATTTCATGGGTTGGGATTTAGTACGGACTTGCTAAGGTTTGCAAGACGTTTACATTTCTTTTTACTGGACGATTTCACCAATGTTGAGGAAGAACAAAATAATAATAATAATAATAATAATAATAATAATAATAATAATAATAACGCACTCTCAGACATTGCCAGTTTCGTAAAATTAAATCTAAAATTATTTCCTGCTCGTATTGCTCGTAAAGCGGGTTTCATTGCCTTAGACAGCGCAGAGGGCGTCATATAATAAGCATATAATTTTGCTAATTGAAAAAAAAACAGATTTTAGTTCATATATTGTACATACACAAAGGGTAATAGTCGACGTGTGCTTGCTATGGCCTTGTTTCGTTTAGGCGAGCGTCCGATAAAAGTGAGCAATGCAAAGTATTCTATTTACGTTCCACTTTCTGCTTTAAAGCTCTGGGCGGCGGATGTCTTCGCATCACCTTCGGTAGCTAACCTTTTGTAAGCTAAGATGGCAGACGCCATCCCTTGGGTCCAGTTGCGCGAATAGTGTTTTAGCTATACGCACAGCTACTACAGATCCATTGTTTTGTCTGCCTTTGGAATCCTGAAACTTCAACAGTTCGAAAGAACCGCATCAGCCTTACGTTCGCAGACGTAGTTCCCACGTGACCGTTCAACGCGTTCGTAGCAGCACGATATGCAATTAGATTATGGATATCGGGGCTTTTATATAAGGAGCGAGGCCAAAAACTAGAGGCAGGCCATCTTAGGCCAAAGTCAAAACCTAAATTCGTTACCTGATGCTCTTTAAGATCTCAGTGCGAGAGTTAAATCGTCTCTAGGAAGAAGTTCCATAAATAAATACACTTTTGCCCCTTGCATCAAATGGCGCGCTTTACTAATGCGATTAATCTTTTCTTACGTATTGTAGAAATTCTACTAATATTGCGAAGGCTTAGATATCTGTAGAAAAGTACTACCTAAAACAGTGTCGTGTAATCCGTTTGCGATTGCGTGATTCAAGGTCGCAACCCTAAATAGGGTATTCCAGAAAGATTTCGAGAGCGATATAAGGAATTGTAGAGTTTGTTAAAGCAAAAAAAAATTCTAATGGTCTCTAAAAAGTCTTGTTTCAGAATAAAGTGATATTACTGGGATCCGGGTCACTGGTGTTGTTGCCCGACATAGAAGCACAAAATGTGCAACTGCGAGACAACCATTTCTCCTCTATAGAAACTAAGCACATTGCCTTGCTTTTCTCTTTTGCTAGAAGACGCGACATGGTCGTTTAGAAGAGAATTCATAAAAAATCAAGTTATTTTATTAGCTTTTACGCCTAACACCTTGGAATCATATCCTTACGACCATTCATGTTGAGATTGGATGCATAAATTACCTCTTCCATCAGATAAATCACTCTGTGTCATTTATGGAGAGGTATTGGGCGTGAATGCCAATAAAAAAAAACTTTATTTGTGCGAATTTTCCATCGAACAACCATATCGCATATTCTAGCCGGCGCTATATGTTCATCAGAAGAAGCAGAATTTTCTCACGAATACGCGATGCGTTTAGTTTCTGTATAGGCAAACTGGCTGTCTTGCACTTATGTGCTTCTTTGTCTGGCAACAACATCAGTATCACGGATTTTAGCAATATTACTCTCACTATAAAACAAGGCTTTTTAGAGACCATGGTCTAATGGAAAAAAATATTTACTTTAACGAGCTAGCTCTACAATTTCCTATATCGCTGTTCACACCACTAAGAGACCCTATATATGTATATATATATATATATATTCTGCCTAGTGGTTTGAACAGCGATATATAAAATTGTAGAGCTGTATATATATATATATATATATATATATATATATATATATATAGTACGGGCTCATGTTGCTTAGTGGAACTTCCCTTTTGGAATCAACGTTCACACGCGTATCGTCTGTCCCGTTAAAACACAATATCTCAACTTGGATTTTCATTTTGAGAAGAGAACTTCGTTTGTAGACGCCAAGTCGGGCAAATTTGGGGTGTGGCTAAACGTCAACCTTTGCCAAAGACTGCGAGTTGATTGACTATAGAAGTACCTGCTAAGCGCCTTCCTCACTCAAATATCTAACAACTAGTAACTAAAGCATGTTTTATACAAATAATATTCAATGTATAATTACTTTACACAAACATTATTCAATGTGTTTTTTAATTTTTTTTTAATATTTACAAATAATATTCAATGTGTAATTACTTTACGCATTATGACAATAAAGTAGAGTATTTACGGCAAACAAAGATCACTCGTTGAACTTTCGTTTTAACTGTCGCTCTCTTAGGTACTGACTTACGGGTTCCGTGGTGTCATGAAGGTACTTCGCGGAGTAGGTACACCTCATTCATCCCGACTCAGAAACAAGAAACCATAATCGATCACCCTCAGGGAGGGGGGAGATGCGTCACCGGGTCGCGGGGAGACATCGAGGAACGGATATCAAACATCCGAAACGAAGATCAGGCCATCAGCGCGCTTGATGCAACTGAACATCAAGTTCGAAGAGTGACCGCCGACACATCGGCTGGCAGCTCGATTGAGCTGTGCCATCCGCCGGCAAAAGAGAAAACGTATCCGTGCTTAGCGCAGACATAACGGCAAAAAAAAGAGTGTAGATTTCCAGCTCCTCAATAGTGCCACAGGCAAAATTTTACCCACTGTTATAAGTTACGCGTACATTGAGCATCAGTCCTGCCCATTCATTTCTCGGAGTCAATCGTTGAAGTGGCCCACTAATAAAAGCTCGCCTTTCTTGTTGGGAAAACTCTTATGCAGGCCATTTAGAAAGCTTTCTTTGATGACAAAGGCGTCAATAAGATTTATCTTCGAAATCGCTATTTTTTCTCTTGAGGGTTTCTACCTTGCTAAGAACTGATTCGACAAGCGAATCAGTTCTTCTCACTGCCAATGATTTCCATTATTCGAGAGTTTCAAGTTTCGCACACCGAAATCATCGCCGCCCATACGTATGCTAATTCACCTATAAATATATCCCTTTCGTAAACCGCATGTATATACACATACACCATGCACTATATATGAGCGTTTGTATATACCACGCACATCGTACAGTAGTTCTTAGCTTTATTCATCGATGGTTGGTTTACATTACTGCGCGTATAGGGATAACACACATTCACATATATGGTTCAACAAATTGAGTCAACGGAACTGCTCTATCGCATTGTTGCACGTGATATAAATTACACTGTCGCTAGCAGAGTTTGCACGAGCATAACCTAAAATCACCTTTAATATCACATAAATGGTGTGTGGCACATAAATGGTGTGTGGCGATTAGGTGTATATTTTAATAATTACGACGCTTCCAAGAACTACAAGTCCTTGCCTAGGATTCATAAAGAGCGGTTTGATGCCCGCCATCTTGTTCTCTCATTCAGACATGTGCTCTATATGGATATCATACACACACCAGAAAGCTCAGATAATTCGCTACAACATGTCGACCTCATAAAGCGTCGAAGTCTGTAGCATCCATCAGCAAATTTTTTGAAATTTGTTTTCTGTTGCGAGCAAAGAGACGCAATGTACTGAGGCATCTAATAATTTTAGGAACAGGAGTCCATCTTGCTGGCAGACGGCACGCAAGGGTGTGGTCACTAGACTTCAAACATTCAAGAGGCACAAATAATGTTATTGCACGCCTTGATGACCTACTAAGGTCATTAATTAGAGGCAACACAATCTCCGCAGAGAAGATTGCTTGCGAGATCTGAAAAGCTACCATAGCAACCCGCAACCCGTGTATGGGCTATTAACAAGGCATGGTGATAAGAAATATAAAGGACGAGCCCGTTCGCCTCCTAGAAAAAGAAATATACGAGTACATGCATCATTCTGTAATAATGCTAGCTCTACGGAGGATCATCCCGTCATAGCTACCACTCCGAATAAAGATACCATGGCTCAGAATTCGTTCACAAAGCTTTGCGCACAAGATGTAAACCCTCCGTGGGAATACATATCAGTTTCAAGTGACGCAGTACAGAGATCACCACGTAGCATTTTGGGGAGATATATTTCAAATAGGACTGCTCTTTCTTGTTCTCCTGAAGAGCATGTTCTATCTAGGAGTAACTGCAGTAATTTAACCAAAACGTCTATGATTCATACCAAACAATAGAATGTATAAATGATTAAATAATAAATTAAATAAAGTGATTGAACAATAAAGCAAGTCAAACCTCATAAATTGACTGATTGATTGGCGGATAAACTGGATAGTGCTGGAAAGATTTGAATAGTTGAAAACTGCAATATGATGTACACGCAACCTCGACGAGAGTCTGGTTATCCATAGCGATTCACAATAAGGGATAATTCCCTAGTGGAGAGAAACGATAGACAGTCATTGGGGTGTGGAACCGATAGGAGGTTCGCGTCAACGGCACCTAAAACAATGCATTTCGGTAACCTGTCGTCTAAAATGTGAGTAGTGATTTATTATAGTAACAATTTACAAGTTGGCCATAATTTGCAAGATACAAATTATTGCCAACTTGTATCTTGGCAAGTAACATTGTTTGAAGAAAAAGTAACAGCCCGCAAAAGAAGAAGATTTTCCGTTAGAAGCCTTAGGTAGAAATACAGTACTAGGCATAGGTAGATGCTAGGCACTGGTGGTCTCACTGTAGTTTTATAGAGAAGTTAACGATTATAACATAGTAAAAATACTAAGTAGCTAATAAATGCCAATTAGAACAAATTCTGAAAGATTTAAACCCATGCTGTTCAACCGCGAAAGTCTAGCAGAAAGCCCGTAGTGTAGAAGCTGGCTGGTAGTTTTCGTTTTGGCGCAGATTATTCGCAATCAATAAATTAACACTAAATTTGATATTAGTAGCTTTCAAAATGAGTGTAATCATGTTACGTGAAAAACCTCAAACAATAACGACAGTCTAAACGGTCTACCGAACGTCTGTCTTGTTTTCCGTTGGTCAGCCGCATATCTACCACGTTACGTCACTTCCCACGTTCCCGCGACTGGTGAGTCGCCTCTTTCACTTACTTGTAAACCTCAATTCCTCAATCGTACATTTGTATTTATACAACATTTTCCTCTCTCGAGACAACGAGTTGTCCTCGGTTGTGCAACACTGGGTCGTACAGAGATCTCAACATATAGCTTGCATAGCTCCGTCGTGTGCTGCTCTATTTATATCGTGCACGTATTCTCTTTCTTGCACGACGGTGTCTCTGCAGTGGCAGTGGCCGGTAGTCTCCGATGAGTCCTGCGCAGTCTCCGATAAGTCCTGCTCAGTCTCCTATGAGTCCTGTTTAGTCTCCTATGAGTCCTGCTTGTGTGGCTGTGTGCAGTTTGGTCCAACCGGCGAGAGTCGGCAGCTGCAATGATGAAGGGCTTCTGTAGGCTTAGGGTGGCTGGTCAAGCGTAGCTTGCGAACAAGTTAGAACCCCCTTCTGCCGTTACTTAAACTCGAATATCTGTCGGTAGATTAGGTGACTCCGCAAAACGAGCAGCTTTCAGCAAATCGAATGAAAGCGATCAAACTAAGCTCGACGCTTTCTGCTTCCGTTGCTATCTGCTGGCCCTAGTTGTTCGGGCGCCGAACCAGCAGAAACGTGCACAAAACGGTTTTTGCTGCATTTCAAACCACTTACGAAATTGTGTAGGTTCATCCATTGGCAATGTTTCATTTTGGTAGCATTTTTATACATCGCACATAGCAATATTTAGCACATATCTATTATTGAGTCGTGCATACAAGAAGAGAAGATTTTTTTCTAGTTTCTAGCTATTTGCCTTAGTCGTGTATTTGCAGTCCACTTTTCGGATAAGGATGATCGTGGTTTAAAGCGAGTCCTTTATCTAAAATACTATCGAAAAATACAGATATTAAAATGGCAAACTTTGCACGTAAAATGAAAATTGTGACGGAGGTCTCAGACAAAGGAGAGCATCTGGGACAATTGTTGCCTTGGCAATATAAGATATGATTGAGTAGAAAAGGCAAGCAACCGCTGTTAAAACCTACACCATAGGTTTGAGCCTCACAGTTGCAAGTCGCTTGCAATACATAAGAATAAAAATGCTGTGTGTGCAAGAACGTTAATATATTAATAATAGGTATTGTGGTGCTGTGGTGTGTCTCGGATCTACTTACCTCTGCTCTGGACTTGTGATAGATTCTTTGGATCAGTGGACAGGCTGTCGTTCCAAGTCTTTGCAGCAAAGATCTTTTGAGACTGAATCGTGTTGATGAATTATACATGAGCCTGTCATCTTTCCCAAGAGCTGGTAACTCCCAACATGACATATTTTGTATTATGTTACTATTAGTAGTTATTACTATTATTAGCGAACCATCCAGCTATTGTATATATATATATATATATATATATATATATATATATATATATATATATATATGCATACATACATATATTTTGTTTTTCTAAAGAAAAAAAACTTGTAGTATGAGCAAGCACATTAGGAAACTTATGATTGCCAAATAAAAGTGGAGGAGGTGTTTCGTATTGGAGTGGGAAGAAAATGTTTCTATGCTGTGGTTTTAGGGTGGCTGTCCGACATAAGTTTGTAAAATGCACGATTGTGAAAGAACGCAATACTTAATTAGAAAATCAGATTGGCGCATTCCGGAGAAAATGCTACGTCGTCTGAAATATGATTGGCTAGAGCAAGAACTCTAAATACAATTATATAATTTTACACTTTTCTAAATATCGTAGTTTTTGCTCTAGTTAAAATAAAAAAAATCAGGCAATGTAGAATTTTCTCCCGAATGCGCCGGCATGCTCGGTTTTTAATTAAGTAATGTGTTTTCTCACAACCATGCATTCTGTAAACGCATGTCGGACAGCCACCCTATAACCACAGCTTAGAAAAAAAATTAAAGAATGATCTCACTCCTATACGAAACGTTTCCTCCCTTTGATTATAAAAAAATATTTTCTTACTGAGCTTGATCATGCCCCAAAGTTTTAGACAAGATTATCCGGACACCCTGTATATATATATATATATATATATATATATATATATATAAAATTGGCGAGACAAAAAAACTTCAAGCATTTTTAAGTGCGAACAGAACGCGTAGCCAATTTGGATCTTTTCTGTCTCCATCAGCTTCACGACGTCGGTTTAACCGACCCCAGCCGACCGTAGGTCATGGAACACCTTTTGTGCCTTCTCAACCACAAGCAGGGTAGCACTGCCTACTATTATCTGATTTAACGCTTGCTCAGCATCTCCTTGCGTTGTTTCTACGAGCAAGTACCTTATGGTAAACCTGCGCAGTGTTGACACATCCCGGGAGGCTTGTGCATCCCCTTGGTCGTAAGGGCCTCTAAGAAAGATACTGGGACACCCTCTGCAATTTTTGCAGCTCTCAATCGCATATCAACGCTGCTAGCTAAGCGTTGGATGCTCGTAACCTTTAAATATTGTATTGTGTCGACCGTAGGAGACACCTTTCTCCTTTTGAAGATGAATCGAGATGCCGCTTGGTGCCCTCATGGCCCTCCTCGCCTGTCGATTTAGTTTTCTCTTCCTGCTTTTTCTTAGGTTGCGGCAATCTAAACATTGTGCCTTTGTGCGATGTATTCGAGGCGTATATTGTCCGCCCTGAATTCTCCCTGGTTTGTCATGTAGTAGAAGATAGGCTTTGTCTTATTAAGCGCTTCATATCTTTCCTGAAGCTCTATTGCCCTTTAGACCGCCTTTTCGTCTCGCCATCCTCCCACTGCTTGTGGAGCCTTTGGCAGACGAATAGCTACTAAGGCACATGCGGTGGAGAGTTCGTCGTCACCCGTCTTTTAAACTATACGCAACAGTACCACATCGAATTTCCTCCCCGGTTCCCCAGCTATTCCTCGAGGCTGGTTTACCATATCTCTCCAAGTCACAAAGTCGGCCGAGTGTTCATTCCAGGCTATATAGAGCCAAAGGGGACTCTCCCTCAGGATGCTCGTTTTGAGGTGGGATACGTTATTGTACGCACAATCTGGCCTCATCATTCTGGCCAATTAGCACAAAAGCGGATCTTCCTTCTCTACCTTCTCTAGTTCTGGTCTAGGGTCAGCATCCTCTACTGCTAATGGCTCATCGCCCTGTTCCTTATCCGGCTGAGTGCCCTGGTCTTTGCCATTATCCGGCCAAATGCTTTGACCTTTGTCCGGCTCTTTGCGCGGACGAGTACGGCTTAAAAGCATTCGTTATCTGAGATGTCAGCATAGACTGGGCTGGCAGCGACTCTGTAATAAAATCTTACAATCTTTTCCGAGAGCACTGGCAAACCCGACCGCTGTGCTCGAAAACAAAACTACTACGAAGTTTATAATATACATCCTTCCTAAGTGCACGCACTTACCTGCACAGTCGCATAGTCTCTGAATGGCTCAGTGGATTTTTTTTGAAACACGTCTAAAATTCGCCCTAGTGAAATAGAGTCGAAAACACGACCTCCTAATTTAGACTTTAATCTTAGAGACGGAAAATCTTCAGCAAGTGCTTTTTCGGAAAATTTGGAAGCTGGTCCAAAACAGACACATGTTTTTTGCTAACTTCCTGCTGTGTTTGAATTAATGTATTAAAATGATTGCTAATTAAATATTCGTTGCTTCTCGTGTTAGAGCCTTTTCCTCCGAATTAACTCGTTTCTATGTGAGACTGAATAGTGCGAATCCAAGTTCAGGACTTGCTTCTATTTCCCACATATACGCTGAAGGTTAATTAGATACACGTTTAGGTCGAGCCCGGTGGCGTGGTGTATTCGTCTGCGCCTTGCAATCGGAGGAGACACTATATAGGTGCGCGGGTTCGAGCCCCACCGTTGCACATTTGTATTTATGGGGGTCCGTCTATAAAGCAATGCAAAACGCAGTCCCGTAGACGTTAAATCTTGGCTGAGGGTTAGCCCGAAGTGTTTACTAGATATACGTTTAGACTATCCTCTGACCCCTGCAGGCTTGAAATCGCCGTGAGGCATATCTTTAATTTACCAATGGCCGGATATATGTTGAGATATCTAGTGTTTACCCAACAGTCGTTGAGCCAGCATGGCCGCTGACTTACAACGGCATGGTTAATCATGTCGCGCATAAGTTTATTATACCGTCTGAATCGTAATGTTTATCGTACTGAAAATAGCCTCAATGAGCATTGCTCTAAGAAAATTGTATCAACAACACGGATCAAACCAGCGACAACTCGGTGGATGACAACCATGACTATAGATAATACCTTACAGGTATACTAAACGCAAGGCGGATTAAAAATATCTCCACAATCTTCAGTTAATGTAGCGTCGGAAGTAGGTGGTCACTGGGTAGATTTCTGCGACGAAGATGTGCCTTTCTTTAGGTAAGAGAATAATGCCGTGTTAAGTCGTGAAATAGGTGAAAATTAAATATCTGAAAGTGGAACAGACTATCTATGGCAGAAAATGTGTGTTCAGATCTTTGGATTAAGTGCAATTAGCTTGCGACGGACATGAACATACGAACCGTGCGGTTATACAGACCCTCGCTGAGACCACGCAGCAACCATTCGCGATATCTGCGCGGGGCTCGAGCTGGCTATAGGCAACCCACGGGTGGAAGTGTTTTTCGGACAGAAGTCATCCGCGAATGGGATAGTGCAGAAGTTGAGGATTTGTTTGCTGAGAGGTGTTTGTCGTACACACTCCAAGTGATTGAACGTATGACTGTCGAAAAAGCTTAGTTACGTAACGCAGCACCATCACGAAAATAGTGGGCACTAAATTCGCTATTGCGTGAGTCGTTTGCGTGGTGGACGTGCATTTTTGGTCGTAATGGAAAAAGTTTACGATTTTTCATTAAAAAATGCGTTAACGTAACATATCGACTTTTTATGACTTTTCTTAATCTAGTCATTCGCGCTTCCCTACGCAAGCTAGTGAAGTGTCTTCTTTTTGCAGAATTTTCCTTCGAACTCGCCGGTATAATCGGTTCCTTTATGCGTTGACTGGTTCTTCCGCAAACGTAGATTTCGCACAACTATGTAGAAGAAAAAAAGGCAGAATAACTACTTTTATAAAGTTCACTCTCTCTCTCCTAAACAAGACGTTTCCGCGTCTTCCGTTCATTGGGAAAAATGATTTTCTTGCCGAGGTCTACCAAACCTCGGAATAAGTACACAACGATATGAATCACCCTGTATATATATATACAATTATAGTCAATTAAAAACCAATTTAAGAGTGGTTGTCCAAAACTTAAAGCCACGGCTTCCCGAATACAAAGCAATGGCTTCGCCACGAAGTGGCCTTGATCGGTGCACCTCAGCGAGTAATACGTGGGCGAATTATTCACAGGCGCTAGCAGTAGTAGCAGTTTTCGGAATACAAACATGACCAGCTCCTATACATCATTACCAATTATTTGTTGCAAACTGAACAAATTCCCTTTGGCATAATGTCCCTGAGGAGACGATTGGAGAGCACGGCATACGTATGGTTCAACGGGAGGGTTTCGCTTGGCTTTGATTATTTTTATTTCTACGTTTGTCGTACGTAACACAATTACAATTAGACATTTAGTTACGGTGATGGCAATTGCTAAAGCAAGGACCATGTGTGATGACATGTAATCTATCATTATCGCTTCTCACATGCCTCTATGTACGTAGAGTCATCTATAATCCTATGTTAGCGTAGCTTCGTGAAAAGCTCGTTCTTTGCTCAAAATGTCTAAGATTGACTAAACGCAGCAGTTCTTACTCCTTACCTAGCTTCTGTAGCTAGGTAAGGAGTAAGAACTAGTACGGACTATGTGTGTATCTATCATTGGCAGGCGCAGGTTACAAACGCTTTTTAGGTCTGCCTGTGAAATCTGACCTAATGATGGGTTTTCCTCCTAATGCAGCACTTATACAGCATATATATATATATATATATATATATATATATATATATATATATATGGGACTAATATAGGGAGTTCGACATCATCGAATCGGCACACCATTTACTTAGTACCGAAATAATCCCTGAAAACTACACATTTTGTGGTTGTTTTATAGACGTGGACCGTAATACCAAGCTTTTAGGTTAATGAACGCGAAAAAAGCAAAATTTTATTAAAAATGTTATTTTCTGAACAAGTTTACAATTATAATCATTAAGAGAAGTACATACGCATATACGTAATGTACCTGTAGGTATATATATATATATATATATATATATATATATATATCTTGAATGTCATTTTTATGTGTGTCGGAATATGCTGCTGCTAAGCCGTTATGCAGAATAATAGAATATACCATGTTTACATTCTACAGGTGACATCTCATACATCATCACGTACGCATATCTCAAAGCATTAATTAGCACCGAGAGCCGTGACAAGGTCAATATCAATGGTAATACTAAAATTATTTGAATTAGAACTCTGAATAGAGTGCCCTACCGTACTCTATAGACGACGTACTCATAGGGATAATATTGCTAAGTCCTGTGACTATAACTTGGTCCCCAGGGGCTCTTCTTATTACTACTACAGTACTAATACTACAGTACTATCAACGATTTTTTACTGTCGTAGTCAAACCTGATGTTCTGTGCCTGGTCAATCGTTAAAGAATCTCTGTGCGAGTTTAACAACAGCAAATGTAATGCACAAGAAAAAAGAAAAAAAACTCACGCAAATTGCCAGGCAGGAAGATCGACGGCAGTCAGCTCCGTATGCATATATATACTTTGTTACTCTGGAAACCCTACGCATTTTCTTTTGCACAACCCTACGCATTTTCTTTCATCCCTAAAATGTTAATGCCAAAAAAGTCTGCCGTAGCGGCAAGCACAACAACAACAACAACCTAGAAGAAAACCTCGCTTGGCTTTCGTAGCTAGTAAAAATAGACGTCTAACAAAAGACCCGGCCAGTCTAGGTTGTTAGAGCGCGGGGAAGTGTGGAAGAACTCGACGAGGGCCGGAACAACATTTGCAAAGCAGAAACAGCAGCAGCGTATTCAGTGTAACGAGTTCGGAGTCCTCTACCGGCGATGCAGTCGAATAGACGGTCTCTAACCAGCCGCCCGCGGTACGCCAGCTGTAGTTTCGGCATTGCGGCAAACTTGGGCACTCTATAGCGCATGCGTCTGTATATGTTTGAGAATATATTTTAGCTCACATTTACCCCCTTATTGCCACCCGATGATACGTTGGCCCTATTCTTGTTTTCTCTCGTTCTGTACTTATGCTTTGCTATCCTGCTTAATGCTGGTAGTCGTCATTTTTACGATACGGTTAAACAGCGTGACAACAAGTGTCGACTGGTCGGATATTGACTAATCAATTGGCTGACCGACCTGGCTTGAACATAATTCGCAATCCAACCGACAGCACTCGCCTAAAAGTACTTTAAATAAATAAAAGAAACCTATACCTCACGGACGATAGTTTGCTGCCGGAAGACTTTATGTGCTTTGGCTGCCCCGCTCTGCTCTATCCATAGCGCTCTAGAGGAAACTATACAGTCATGCAATCAAAACTGATGGTAAATATAAGTCACCTCATTTAATTCGTACTTGAATGGGCTTAAATTGCAGAGGCCGTGTTTTGGGTTCGATCGTGTGTGCAAAGCGCCGTCGGGGCCAGAGTAGAGCCTTAACTGTTCACAGAGCTTCGCATAGGAGGATCATTTTGGTCGCGCAAATATGTTCACCCGCAGGCGGGCATTGGGCGGGATTCCGCCTAATGGCCAGCCATTTTGGCTTGCTTTGAAGGTCACTTCTAGAATTCTTTTGCTTCACCAAATTTTCCCAAGGCAAGCACGCACGTTAAGCTCGCAGCGCAATATAGTTGACGTTTTATTGTAGCAATATATATTTATATATATATATATATATATTTATTTATATATATATTTATATATATATATATATATATATATTCATATATATATAGGCGATGTTATTTTAATTATCCTTTAAAGTTGTGTTTGTCATTAAGCTCGCGCTTCACCATTTAGCATGCTCAACACCGCTTGCATATCAGCCGCTAGCCACCTTTAATGTTCTCTCTAGCCACACGTGCGGCGTGTCGAAGTATTTTGAGAGTCGTTTTTAAGTGTGGTAATCAAAAAAGCATCAATGGTGGTGCCAGCGTCTCGTGTATGATTAGGGGACAAACCTTGCAGTTCATAATACGATATACGCAGAACTCTTGTTGCATACTGCTTTGGTTTGCACGTGGGCTTTGTGAATATGGCGTGAAACTAGAAAAAGGAAGCATGCATATATATATATATATATATATATATATATATATATATATATATATATATATATATATATATATATATATATATATATATGTATATATCGACGAAGATCGGTCCCAGCTAACCAACAGTTTAATACTGTTTAGGCTTGTGCGTAGTTGCAAATACTGTCGTAAAACAGGAAATATGAAGCATGCATGTGGACCGAGCAAGATGGCTTAGTGGCAAAAGCCTTTGCCTTGCATTCGGGAGGCCTGGGTTTGAGACCCAGACCGGCCACTCTTAAATTGGTTTGCATGGTTTCCAATTTAGACAAGGTAAATGTCGGAGTGGGTTAAACATTAGCTATGACATGAAAAAACCGTACACGGGCATAAGCCTTACGGAAAAACGTAAACAAGAAAAAAAAATATATTTATATATATATATATATATATATATATATATATACATACAGGTAGTTCAGCAAGTTCTTAAAATGAAAACCAAGAATTTTCCAAATCTTGTTTTTAATTTTTTCTTATTCGATATACTCCCCGAGCAGCTCAATACACTTTTCCCACCGAGATTTCAGAGCATTTATACCTCTTGAGTAGAATTCCGCGTCTTTAGACTGAAAATAGGCATTGACAGCAGCCTTAACCTCTTCATTGCTGGAAAAACGCTTTCCACCGAGACTATTCTTCAAATGTCCGAAGAGGAAATAATCAGAGGGGGCCAGGTCTGGAGAATAGGAAGGTTGTTCAATAAGTTCGAACCTCAGTTGGGCCAGTTTTGCCGTTGCTTGCCGCGACTTGTGTGCGGGAGCATTGTCCTGGTGAAACAGGACAACCTTCTTCTGCAAAGCGGGCCGTTTCACGATGAGTTCTTGCTTCAGGCAGTCCAACAGTCTTGCATAATATTCTCCCGTGATCGTTTTACCGCTCTCAAGGTAGTCGACCAGAATTATTCCACGTTGGTCCCAAAAAACAGTAGCCATCATCTTTCCGGCCGATGCCGTTGTCCGCACCCTCTTCGGAGGTCCTTCACAAGGTGCACACCATTGACGAGATGCTTCTTGGGTCTCGGGAGTGTAGTGATGGACCCAGCTTTCATCGACGGTCACGAATCTGCGCCAAAAATTCGACGGATTTTTCGACATCTTGGCCAAATTTCGCTGTGAAGCGGAAACACGCGCGTCTTTTTGGCCTTGGTTGAGCAAATGCGGCACCCATTTTGCTCTGAGCTTTTTCATCTTCAAGTTTTCGTGCAGGATGAAATGCACTCTACCCAAACTGATCCCCAAGGCCTCCGCTATCTCCCTAATGTTCACTCGCTTATCTGCGGCAACGATTTTCCGCACTTTTTCCACGTTTTCCTCATCAGTTGCCGTTTTTGGGCGTCCTGAACGTAGTTCATCCTCGGTGCTCCTGCGACCTCTTTTTAACTCATTAATCCAGTTGAAAACAGTGGCAAAACATGGCGCAGAGTCACCGTACACCTCGTCTAACTCAGTTTTCACTTGGGTCGCATTCCAACCTTTGAAATAAAAATGCTTGATAACCACTCGAAACTCTTTTTTTCTCCATTTTTCAAAATCACGCCGATACGTTGCACGGGAAAAGCGATCAAACGAAATCGCAACGGCCAATCACCATAATATTCTGACTGCTAGCATTCGAAAAGTTGCCGTTTCCAATAGCGGTAAAAGCGCGCCAAAATTCGAATTCTGAAAAGCTCATTTTAAGAACTTGTTGAACTACCTGTATATATATTTATATATATATATATATATATATATATATATATATACTTAGGCGAAGACCAGCCTCAGCTGACCAGCAGCTGCAATAGGACTTCAGATTTTGCCATGTTGGCGCGAATTGCGTCACAGCTGAAAGATGCTTTTACAAGCAGGAACGATCGTTACACCCGACGACTACACCCGCTAATCCTGCAGGCTTTTACGACTAACTACGTCATCCTAAACAACTTGGTCTATTAGTGCCATTCCGTGAAAACCTGTTCGTTACGCCGTGATGCACATTGCTCATCCTACCAGTACAAGACACAAGCTACTACGAACCAAGCACCTATTGGTCATACTAGTCTTACCACAAGTTCCTTTTACACGTATGCAATCGTTAAAACACCTAAAACCGCCACAAAATTCACACCTCAGAAACAGCACGTAGGTGGTACCCATGGTTCGCCGGTGATTACATAAGATGCTTGGGGGCCTCCGCAGTACTGAACACGTGCGGCAGGCAACGGAGAAGGTAATCAAGACAGTCAACCTATTTGCACAGCTCATGCGTGGAGCTCTAGACGTGTGGTAATTACGCAAGCTATATTTCTTCTCTCCGGAGTAGTTCAATTCAATTTGGTTAGACACCAAACCATTGTAACTTGTTGTTGACTCAGGAGTTCTCCCTAGCGTCGTACAAGCTGGTCGGATTCTTTTTACACGTTGTCGGCAAAGTTCCCTTTTGGAATCGTGTTTAGCACGCGTCTCAGACTTTGCCAAGCCCAGGAGCGATATTTCCATTTGGATCTTAATTTTGTATTCTAAAAATAGTCCGCAGGTGTTGGGTCGAATGATATAGGAAAGTGGTTCCAATAAGTTGTTTTTTACTCCAAAAAACACCTTTATAGTGGCCGCTGAATTAACTAGTCTTCATTCAAACAAACAAAATTGACCCAATTCTGCTCAATCATTGCAGCTGCGCGAACCGCTTGCATATATATATATATATATATATATATAAAATATATATATATATATAAAAAAAAAAAAAATATATATATATATATATATATATATATATATATATATATAAAAATATCTATATATATATATATACAGGGTTTCCAAGAATTCGTCCAAACTTTAGAGTCTAGTACATTTCGGCAAAAAATTTAATTTTTGTCCAATGGAACAAGAAAACGGGGGGGGGGGGTATCTTCTTTTGGAGTGAGAGCAAAATTACCAAAAGTGGTTGTATCAAGCCATTTATCCTGTCATATCTTTACTAAATCTGCGATTTCAAGAGCTCTATCATTTTTGAGTCATCTTATTGACAAACCAATCATACCTGCGTGTTTGAAGAAATAGTTGCATCTCTCGAATTGCATTATACGTTAGCTCAAAGCATAAGCATGCAATTCTTATATTTCGGCTTTCACGCTTAGTAACCTATTATTTAGAAGACATTTTTGCCGCTTGTTCCGAGAGTATGTTGGACAAATTCTGGGAAATCGTATATATATATATATAATATATATATATATATATATATATATATATATATATACGTGCTATTGTAAAAATCGGTAACTGCGGCGCACAATTGTTCGCTCGCGAGTCTTTGCCCTTCATCAAGAGACAGTAGCGCTAACAATCCCACGTCACAAGGTTAGCATAGTTCTATCGAAACTAAACAACAATCGCTTACTAACATCACACATACAATAATACCTTAGTAAACGCTACTGTCGTGACTAAGCAGCCTTTCCAATAAATGGCGGCAATTTTTACTCGCTTTCCTTTTTTGGCTCAGTGCTCTGGCCGTGGAACGGATGGCACGAATTCAGCAGCACCATTTCCAGCGATGCCACTAATCATCATACGTAGCTGCTAGCCACGTTTAAGAGGCCGTAACGGAAGGAGGAAGAATAAAAATGGGTCCACGAGACGAACCGAATGCATTTCGGGCACGGAAGACACAAGCAAGAGAAACAAGCAAGGAAGCCAGAAATGTGTATGGGAGAGAGAGAGAGAGAGAGAGAATGGGCGAAAGAGAGATAAAAGTATATAGATAGGGAAAGTTAGATAGAGAACCAAGAGGAAGGGAGAGAGAAAGCATGACGTAGCCTGCGTGTCTTCCTGCAGGCATGACACGCAGGCTACACGCCGACAACTGATGGCGTGATATTATTATTATTATTATTGTAGATCGGCTCCCATCGTAAACGATGCTACCGTCGAGCCGACACAACACCTACAACAACAACAGCAGCAGCAACAACAACAACGGCAACAACAACAACAACGGGAGCGAACGGGTCGAATACAGGCACCTACATGTACGTCCGGCGCGAATTCATTTGGATGCATTGCGACGCCTTCGACGTAATCTGCTCGTGGCAAAAAAGGAGCTCGTCTTCACTTCCGCAGCCTTCGCCATCGCCGCCGATGGACTCGTTCGCTGCTGCCGATTTCATTTCCGTTGCCTCTCGGTCTTTTTTGTTGTTTGCTAGACGTGCGCCGTTTGAGGTCGGTCTGCACGATATCTTGATACGGGGGGGGACGCGAAGGGATGAACCCGGAAAGAGAAGCGGGCCCGCCGATTCGGTAGCGACCCTTCGATCTCGATCACATCCACATGCCATACTCTCGTAATGCCAAGAGCAACAAGAATTAAGCACTAGGGTTCGGTGGCTGCTGCTGCTGATGACTGCTGCTGCTGTTACCTCTTCCTATGTGCACAGACGTGCACTCCTCACCTGAACGTGCACAGACGTGCACTCCTCACCTGTCCTTCAATCACCACGCAGGACCGCCGCCGCCGCTGCTACCACCACCTCCGGCCACCGGTCAAGAGGTCGAAGGCAGTGCTAAGAAAAACGCTCTTATGTCGTCCGTTTTGTATGATAAGTATGTTGGTTTGCGCGGTGGTGGTGGTGGTGGTGATGGTAGCGCTGATGACATTGACCGTGCAGCAGAGCACGCAGAGGCCTGCGTGCGAGAGAGGTGTGCAGAGAGCAGAAGAACAGTGCCGGGAACGGGGAGTTGCCTCGAACAACCAGCAATGCAGCCGACATGCAGGATGTTCTGCGACCGACCGGCCTTCGGAACTAATCTGACAACGAAGTGCATGTCGTCGGGGCGTACTTCTCGCGTTTTTGGACACGCCTTTGCAGATACAGCGGCAGTGGCAGCGGCAGCAGCAGTAGCAACAGCGAAATCAGCACACATCGGCGTCGACACATCGGCGTCGTCCCTTGAACAAATTCCTTATCATGATGGCAGCATTTGACGTTGGGTGGGGGGTTCTCGGGAGTCTTGGAACGCCAGCCTGATGCATGCCCGTCCACGCTCTGGAGCAGCCAGCAGAGCTGAGGAAAATTCCCAACCTGGCGTTCAGCATAGAGGTGCATAGAGTATAGTATGTGGGCCCACCGCCGGACGGCGAGAAAAAAAAGCATTGCAAAGCATCGCTTCTCATGGCGGCTTACATGCTCAATTTGCTTGTTACTACCAGCCACGCCGTTTACGACTGCGAACAGTTCTCAAGCACTATTAGATCGACTACCGTCACTACGGCCTAGAACGGCGACGACGACGACGAAAACAACGACAACGACAACTTTACTGCCATTACTACATATACTACTACCTTCTACCTCCTCTATGGACCTCCAGCTCGCCCAGCTGTTACTAAAGACGACGTCAATGCAAGGCGTTAGTGGAACGAACTGCCCTTCAAAGCGGCATAGCGGTTAGTTTTCTCGCAGACGACGAACAAGCAAATTGAATTGCTACTTTCGCTGAGTTTTAGGTGGGTGGCGGTGGCGAATTTCCATTCCGCTGACGGTTCTCAATCAGGCAATTCCGAACCCTTATCGATTTCCTTCTCTTTCTCTCGCCCTCTCTTCTCTATCTATCTATCGTTCTCACTCGTTTCGATTTTTGCTTTCAGCTTGCACGCGGCAACATTCGTGTCCTCGACCACTTCGGCCACCTCGGCCACCAGACTCTCGTCAACAGACTTCAAGAGTGTCACGGGCAGCGTCACGAATCGTTGTGGGACGGATGGGATCGGATGATACACTCGCAGTACGGAGTGCTCAACGACTGGACGACTGGATCCTCTACCCTTCCGCGATCGAAGTCAACCGGAAAAGGGTGAGAGGCGTGTACTCTGGTACTGGCGTCTCGGGTTGTTATGTCTGTGCCCTTCGACCCTCGGGCCCTCAGGCACATATGAGAGAAGTCGGGTCAGTCTTCCAGTTACCGTTACCTACTCGGCAGTAGAACATGCGAATCAAATCACAGAGTTTCAGGCAGCAGAGAGCCGTAGAACTTTTGCCATTAAATTTAATATATTGGTTGGCGCGTTTGCGTCTTTTCTGATATAAGTAGTATGATGCCGAAAGCCAAGGTCGTTTATGTTATTCCGATTTTTGTTTGGTAAGCTTGTTCAGTGACAAACTACAGATATAAAAAAAACGATCAAGCAATCGTTTTTTTATATTCATTCAATACGAGATGGCGCCAAGGGCGAACCCATAGTGCTAGGGCAATCTCTTTTATTTTAAGTTTTTGGCTAGTCCAGATTAGTCGAAAAGTACTTCAATGACAAGTATAATAGCTAGCCAAGCAAATCGATAACATTTCATAATGTTTGCGTCGTTGATGCTAAGGCGATCGTGTCAAGTCCACTTGGTATATTGCGCTCTCTAAAAGCATTATTCGCTCTCTCAACAAAGAGGATCTATCTTAATATAAATGCACATATGACATACATAAATGTGTACAGGAAATGCACACACACATAGGTATATATTTATATATATAGCAAATAATTTATTTTTCGCATAATATATTATGTATATGTCACACATATCGCAAATGATTAGCTAAGCTCTCTAATGACAAGTATTTTTCAAAAATATATTTTCAGTTGCAAAGGGGTGCCATTAAATACTACAAAAAAAAATAAACCCGTCAATTATTACCATATTAGAGTTAATGTTTATTTCAATCACGCAAAAGTACTCCGAGTTAAGGCTTCAATAATAGTGTTCCACGTTAGTGCAAATTGCAAGCTAAATATTAGTTATAATTTCATTGATATAAATACTGACTCTCTTATATGTAATTAATCACCTAGACCGAGCCGGAAAGTTGAGGAGAACATTGACATAATTTCGACGAAAGCCGATGTTGACCCCGATGTTATAGGTACCAGGGCACAGCCATGCAGGCTGTATGAAGACCATTGAACTAGGTCGGAGTAAACAGTCGCCGATGTCGGCGCGCTGGCAGAGTGAAGTACACCCGGTCGCAATCCTCTGTAGAGGGAATGCAGCAATTCCTATGCCAAAATAGCGAATTCTAGTTAAACACATGGCAGGGGATTAATGATAAGCTTACAGCTAGCTGGCTGTTTGAAAGAAAAAGTTTGTGTGTTGTTGGGAGATATTGGGACGGCGTCGACCAGCATTGTGAGTTGCTTGATTCGGTGCTTTTTCCGGGATTAGACGCGCCTGCTTAGCTGCAAGGGCGCCCCACTCGACGCACTTTTTTCCATTAGGTCGCACACTCTTGTCCACCGATCGACCGGCCACTGACAAAGACGTGCCAGATTCCACGACGTAGCAGAGATGGTTAGCTAAAGACAGACAAAAAACAGATTTCCAGCGTTTTCCTGTACAATTTCACAAACGCACCAGAGCTGTTAAGATTTCTTGGAATAGCACGAATTCATGGAATAGAAGACGACACTGTTCGTGGAGGTGCCTGTCAATAATGAATGGCAAAGTTCCGCGGCAGAGGCTTTAGTCTAAGCCGATAAAGGCCAAAGGTTTATCGACTCGATCGGATATAATTGTAAAAACCATAAGAAATATTATAAATAAAACTCAATGACTAAACATGTTTTACGCCTAAGAACTCAGGAAATCATTAAAACGTAGATTGATCATGAGCAGAAGTTGGTCAGAAAGAGAATTAGGTATAACCAAACATGTTGATGACTAAGCCAATCTACAAGTGCAGAACAGATTGTGGTTTTGTTGGTAACAAAAATGGCAACATTTTTTGCATACCCTGTCCTT
Organism: Dermanyssus gallinae; assembly: GCA_003439945.1. Taxonomy (NCBI): domain Eukaryota; kingdom Metazoa; phylum Arthropoda; class Arachnida; order Mesostigmata; family Dermanyssidae; genus Dermanyssus; species Dermanyssus gallinae. The sequence goes on from QVRM01006073.1 coordinate 31,548, forward strand.
TGCGTTTTATTTTATTCTTTCGAGCGATTTAGAAACCCGTACATATGAATGTGTTAACAACAGGTATCTTTATGAATTATACGCATGACGAGTTATTGACCTCAGAGTACGTTGCCTGTTATTATATAAAAAAGAGGCGCCAAAACTGGAAACAAGCGAGCATTAAACTTAGTGTTTTAGATTGGCAATCAAACCAGAGCGACAAAAACCAATACGGTGCGGTTCTTTGCGATGCACGATTCTAAAGCACGCGTGACTGCCAACAATGACAGCTCTTATAATAGTTGTTTAACTACGTAATCTTTTTAGAAAGTTTTTGGTGAAACGAAGGCAGGGTTGCTGTAGCTGTGCTTTGTAAATTAATAACAATATGTCTCTGCACAACAGCGTACGTTTGAGTGGCAGGCTGACCAACATGTTATTCTAGCGTCAAACGACGTACGAGTATCCATCGCATGAAATATGGAAACTTATATGTTAACAGAGGAGCTCCGTAGTTGACACATTGAATCAGGACACATTAGATGATCTCTACACGAATCACTCTAAGAGCTAGCCAAAACCGAAGCGCGCAGAGCGCCATGCAGCAGTTTGGGAAACTATATTTTACGAAACAAAACATTCCGCGCTCCTCCACTTTACTGAGAAAAATATTTTTGGAACCAGCCCTGCCCCCCTTATGTGGCCATCTAGTTTAGGGAGACCTATATATATATATATATATATATATATATATATATATATATATATATATATATATATATATATATATATATATATATATATATATATATATAATATATATATATATATATAAATATATATATATATATATATAAGCAGATCAAATCAAACGTGACAGTAATGTATCTTTCAGACGGGTTGGCATGTCAAAAATGCGCGAGGAAAAGCGGAATGGAGATATATGGAAGGTATATTTAAAGTGCTAAAATAAGGTCAATCGGTATGATAATAGTAACAGAAACGCATTTCTGTGGGTCAGAAGTGCCATAATGAAGTAATTTAATTAAAATGCAATTGGTACGGTAAAAATTGGAATACAGAAAGTGGGGACAACAGCCTTGAAAGTGTTAGGATAAGGAACAGAGATGCAAAAGCGTCGGTACTGTAAAAATTAGAATCTGGTTGTTATAAGGCGAACAATATAGGCAGTTATGTCGATTGATTGATTGATTTATTTGCTTAATAAGTGTACGTTCACATATCACCCTTTTATATCAGAGGCGCATAACGCTGCAGCTACATAGAGTCGATATATAGAGCGCCAAGCAACATTAGACGCGTCGGGGCCAATAACAGGAGAAAAAGATGAAAGGCTATTTGAAAGAGCACATACATTAATTGGGGAATATCGTATATAGATAAACGGGGAAATGCACAAATATTAGCGAGGGAATGGTGTAATAGAAGAGCTAGATGGGACAGGGGCATTGGGCCAAACACATGGAGGCCAAGAATAGACTTCAAAGGTGAATACAAGATGAGGTTAAAACTATCCAAGGATTGTAACACGAGCACCTGTGATATTTACGGAGCAATTTAATAATATAGAAGGCAGGCTCACAGAGAATTGGCGCACGAGAAAGTTTCTCTGCCTACCAAGGAGGGGATGGATAAGTACTATCACAATCAGATCCATAGTGTATAGAAAAAAAT